>OVAX01000267.1:0-97131 GCA_900406405.1 Lepidium africanum | reverse complement strand
CATACAAACAACAAGACGAAGAAGAAAAATCACTTTTACCTTTTTCAAGGGTTTAGATCCATCTTCTTTCTCTCTTGAAGCATCTCTACGACCTCGAGACTCCATCTGAACCTGCCACAGAGATAACAATTAAGGGTACATCAATGGGAAACTCATCTTGAAGGTCTCTCATAAAAGGATAATTTCTTAAAACATAGTTGAGTGTGGTGATCCAAATACTGGTTTAACAGAACAGTCTAGTGAAGCTCAAACAAGAATTTGATCAGAAGTAATGAATTGTTTATACCAGAGATACTCACAAGGCCCTTTGTGAAATGAGTTTGAATAGCTTTATCATGAATTTCTTCGAAATAGTACTTGACCCAGCTAATGGCCGTGACATGGCCTCCATCTCCGTCGTCTTCGCCGTCGACTCCATTACTAACGGCGTTTTTGCCAGGTAATGGATGACCGGGAAATGGCGGCAAGGATAGCAGCTGACGGGGCAACGGACCTTGTTTCGGAGGTCCTAGGTGTGCTATGTTGTTAGTTACGCGGATAACCGCCGATGGTGGTGGAGCAACTCTTGAGTATTGTCGTGATACCACGGCACGGTATATCTGACGGAAGCTGAAGAAGCCAGCTCTCGTCTTCGTCTTCCACATGGTGTTTAGAGGACTGAAGAACTGTCTCGTTCAGAACGCCGGTTAAACGGCGGCTGGCTTCCGATCACACGGGATACGACAAAGAAATAATTTGGGCTTCTAAATATGATTTTGGGTCTTCTAACTGGGTTTTTAGGCATTCTAACCTGGCCATTCGGATATTTGTTTGGGTTCAGGTTGAAATTTTTCGGTTTCGAGTTTTTGGTTTCGGATCTATTCGGATACTTCTAGTTTTTGGGTTGGGTTTGGTTTAGGTAGAGATTAAATTCGGGTATCTTTCTATAAATTTTTGTAAGAAATCAAAATTAGGTTAGATTTAATATGAAAAAACAAGAATTTTATAATAATATATCAAGTAGTCATTCGATTTTTGATACGATTTAATTTTTCGAATACATAAATTTAGAATCCGTTCAGATAGATATTTCGTCGGGTTTCATTGGTTCTTTTATTGAGATCTGGTTTCCGTAATTACTGTGACTTAACAGCTCCATTTTCTTAATACGCAAACGACACAAGTCACAAAACTGACTCATTTTATTCAAACCAAACCAACTTGTCTATTATACAAAGAGCAAAGAATGGAGTAGAAAGAGTACAAAATAGAATGATAAAATAACAGTAGCCTAGCCTCAAAAGGTTTTCAATATAATTGGACATAATAATAACTTATTGAATTGAGGTACATCAAATCAAATACATGACTCACATTGGCTGTACCTTATTACCATAGAAAATGAAAATGTAAAAAACAACGAATCAAACATATTACACAGAACAGCACAGCCGGAGAATCAAGACCGCTCACAAGAGCTAAACTCGATATCGATCGAACAAACCCATAAATAAAATACCGACCACTATTGATAGTTTTGTTGGTTCAAAAACATGAGAAATGAAACCTCTTTTCTCCAAAAACAACCATATTCGGAGACTTGTGATGAAGCTTACCGAGTTTCATCTTCCAATGCACGGAATCCAGCAGTGAGATCGTCATACAATTTCTTAAATTTAGCCACCAGTGTATCTTCTCCTTCTGCTGGGTCTTCAAACTTCTGAGACCTGTAATTTCGATATTCAGTTTCAGACCATTTTAGAGCTATGATATGTAATAGACTCCTGGAAAAGAAACAAGTTGTTTGCTTACACTAAACGGTAGAAAAGATCTCCCAAGCGATGCTTGATGAGAGTGTAACTAATCTTTTGACCGTCCATTCCAGCTGCTCTTTCAACGGACTGTGTATCATCAACAACAATTACGACCGAGTTACAATTAATGGAAACGTATTAAGTAGATGATTTATGAATAATTTCAATCTCATTTACCTGATTGGCTAGGTTGTAGAAATGGATGATGTTACGCATCATCCACACGGACTTGTAGAAAGGGCAGAATTTGTCATATCTGTCAAATATTCAACCAAAAGTTTCAATAATATGTGGAGACAAAGAGATAGAGAACTAAAGCAATACGAAGGGAGTTGAATCTTACGGTGTAAAGGCGTTTTGAGCAAGGTAGTCTTCTCTCAATAGCTTAGCTGTTTCCAAGGTGATCTTGTCTCCTTCTGCTAGCGCATCTTTTCCTACAAGCTGCACTCAAAGCATAATGCGTGGATTAATTTAATTCCTTTCAGAAGTAATGATCTGCTAAGAGTGATGTACTTCTATGAATCGAGTCAAAAGTTTAGATGCCAAGATTATCATTCAAAAATTGTAAATTATTGAAATCGCTAAGAGATATGAGTTCATTAGTTACAATATTACACACTTATACAAGGATAAGTGACAAAGTACCTGGACAATTTCATTAAGATCGTCTTCCCTCTGCAACACTTCTCTAGCCTTAGTCCTGATGTTGATGAAATCTGGATCGAATTTCTCATAGAAAGATTCCAAAGCCTGGAGAAAAACAAGCAATATTTATATATACAAGAACTATGTGATAGTACAACCAAGACAAGTTCGAAGAACATGAGAATATTTAAGCATACCGTTGAATACTTTGAGTAGGAAATCAACCAATTAACGGAAGGAAAATGTTTTCTCTGGGCAAGCTTCTTGTCCAAACCCCAGAAGACCTGCAGGAAAAAAAAAAAAAAAAGTAACCAAATTTGAAGAGTGAGCACTCCAAACTAGAGGGAAAAATGCTTAGCCAAATACCATTTCATTCAACATATATGAATATATACACCTAAGACATGGAAGCAGCCATGAATCAAATAATCACCTGCACAATACTAAGGGTGGCAGAAGTAACAGGATCTGAAAAGTCTCCTCCAGGAGGTGAAACAGCACCAACAATTGTGACACTTCCATCACGTTCTGGACCACCGAGACATTTTACTTTACCAGCACGTTCATAGAAAGATGCTAAACGTGCTGCTAGATAGGCAGGATATCCACTGTCAGCAGGCATTTCAGCCTAGGAAACAAAGCAGAATAGGTGTCAATAAACCGAGAAAAAGAAAATCTGAGATGAGGATAATACGAAAAATCTATACATCAAAGGTGAGAGGCAAAAGATTACCAGACGTCCTGAAATTTCTCTCAATGCTTCTGCCCATCGGGAAGTTGAGTCTGCCATCATACTAACATTGTATCCCATATCTCTAAAGTATTCAGCGATTGTAATTCCTGAAGTTAAAAAAAAAAAAAAAAAATTGTTAATGGTGAGTAATGGGCTTCATTAAAAACTTTCAAATCTACATGCCTGAACATTACCTGTGTAAATTGAGGCTTCACGAGCAGCCACAGGCATGTTAGAGGTGTTGGCAACAAGAGTAGTACGTTTCATAACAGATTCCTCACGACCATCAGGCAACGTCATAGTCAATTGTGGGAAGTCCATAAGAACCTAATTTATGAGAAAGCATCAGACTAAATGTCCAGCTTAAATGAACAATATGCAGACTCGGAGTGAGTAAAGACATACCTCAGCCATTTCATTTCCTCGCTCTCCACAACCAACATAAACGACAGCATCAGAGTTGGAGTACTATGGATATAAGAACAAATTAGCTTTGGAATAACTATATATCCAGTAATTAATTAGAACAAACTCTAATTACAATCTACCTTGGAAAGTGCTTGACTGATAACAGTTTTCCCACAACCAAAAGCACCAGGAATGGCACAGGTTCCGCCTAGAACGGAAGGGAAAAGGGCATCAAGGACACGCTGACAAGAGGGGAAAAAAATAAACAATCAGTGAAACATCTTTGAATAACCACTACCACTGTAAGGAAAATTTATTGAGTAATCACCTGCCCCGTAAGTAGAGGAGTATCGGCGGCAAGCTTTGATGCAACTGGCCTAGGCGTACGTACAGGCCAGCTCTGATTATTATCAACAAACCAATTTAATAAAGTGAACTAAATAGCTTAGAATTTACGCTTACGAGTGGGAAGATCAAAGGTACATGCAAACCTGAAGCATAGTGTATGATTTTTTGACTCCCTGGAATTCAACCTCTATCACTGTATCCTGAAAAATTAAAAACAGAGACAAATAATCATGAGCAACAACAGAATCATGATCTCCAACAGGACGTGATCATCACTTGATCAAGTTAGTCATATGTTAACTCAAACGTTGAAGGCAAAGAAAAGGTTTTAAAATGTATCTATATATAATCATATGAGAGAAACCCAAACTCATACCTTAAGGGAATATTGACCAGCTGGAGCAATGTATGTGATCTTCCCCATGGCATCAGGAGGAAGGGCAACATGGTGCTTCATCAGGGTGTTCTCAAAGACCGTCTGCATTCCAAAATTAGGTATGAGTTTCAGAAAAACTTGTTCCCACTTTAAACAAGGGAAAACACCACAATAACTGTGTAAAATATATCCCCTTGCAAAGAGCAAACTAATGAAGAGACCAATAAACTTACAGCATACAAGTCACCACCAGTTATTGTGTCTCCCTCAGCTGCAAACAAGTCAAATTCAGTTGACAATTGTGATTAAGACCATATAACAACTTCCTTAGACAGGCACATGCATAAAACACATTACCAAAGTCATTCGGCTGGAACTCCCAAGGGCAATCTTTATCAAGTGCTGGGACAGACACACCACGAGGAATGTACACATCACCAGATATTTTTGCAATAGTCTTCAAAGGCCTCTGTGAAATTTTGAGGAATGAAAACAAAGAATTGTGAGAATCTGAATTTCATATAACAAATCATAATATCCAAAAATTCCATGTCTGGCAAGATTATAGATCTAACTGAACCTGAATTCCATCGAAGATGTTTCCCAATATTCCTGGTCCAAGCTCCACGGAAAGTGGCTGTATATTCAGGCCAAAATATATGTTAGCAGCGGAAAACAACTCTATAGAAAAGAAATTCAGAAGAATGCCACAACAAAGAGCGCACGAACCTTGTGCGTTCGAAGAACAGGATCATTGACTGTCAATCCAGCAGTTTCCTCGTAAACTGACAAAAAGAAAGTTGCAAGTCAGTATCAGTTATATATCTTAATTTCTACAGAAGGCCACATAAATCCAGTAACCAGTCATAGACAGATAAGATATTTGGCCGATAATATAAACATTGAAGTAAATCATTCACTAAGAAGCACAGGAGAAAAAACCTTGGATTGTGGCAGAATCTCCTTCAAGACGAATGATCTCTCCAATCAAATTATCATGACCAACACGCACTAATTCATACATAGCAGCACCGGCCATACCATCGGCAACAACAACAGGCCCTGAAACCTGCATCGCAATAATCGTATGTTATCAATCTACGCAAACTACGAAAATGATTTGAAAGAAAAATGCTAAATAACTGAAAACTATCAGATCAGATCAGAAATTCTCAGACGAGTCACTAAAGCGAAGCGGAATCAACCGATTCGATCACTGAGAAATATCAGATCAAATCTAGTTCTTCCACCAATCTTATCTAAGTAAGCAGATCAACTGTTTCAACTATTTCATATATCCATCACCAAAAACTAACATCGCAGAACAGGAAAAACCAAATTGAAATCCAGATCGAACGAAACTGGATTATACCTTACGAACGTAACCATACTCGCTCTCCTTCTCATCGTCCTCGAAGGTCGTGAGCTTTCCTCCGTAAAACGCCGGCATTTTCTCCGCAACCAAAGATTCAAACAAAAACTCAAATCCGATCGACCAGTAATTGAAAATTCACCTCCTGAAAAACAGTCGAGATCCGATCAAAAACAACAAATACACCAATAAGAAATCGTCAAAACCTCGAAGAGATCAACGATCGAGGAAACAGAAAACCTCAAGAGTTTTCTCTATACAAAATCAATAAAAACAAAAGATCACAGAGATAGAGATCCTAACCAGTGAAGAGACAATAAGAGTGGTCACAAGAAGAGAGAGGAGGATGCACGTAGATATTGAAAGAGTTGTAGATGTTTGATCTGATTGACGAATCGTGGAGTGATCCTGTACATGCCTCCACACGCTACACTTCTAGATCCCATTCTATGCTTAACGGCCACGTGTTAAATTGTTTATGGGCCTTGTAATATCTATTTACGGCCCAGTATCACAGTTGTCGGAGTTTATCTGGTTGACAAAAACCGTGGAAAGATTGTCTGGACGTGACATCACATGGGTCACGTGACAGATTTTTTTTTTTTATAACCCGACCTGACCCGATAAGATATCCAATTACGGCCGATTAAGTGGGTCTGTTTAGTCAATTTTGTGTTGTTTACTTTTGCGTTTCGTTAACTCTTTGATCAAGCCAGAAAATATTTAGAGAAAGTGATCAGTTTTTATTTTCTCGGGAAAATTTGCTGAAAGTGAAGAAAGGGAAAGTTGTTTTTTGTGTGGAGAGAGATGGGAGAAACGGGAAAAACGATGGGATTGCTAATTAGCGGGACGCTTGTGTATTATCACTGCGCGTATCGCAACGCAACTCTTCTCTCTCTCTTCTCTGATGTTTTCATTGTTCTCTTATGTTCACTCGCCATTCTTGGTCTCCTTTTTCGCCAACTCAATGTATCGTAAGTTTCTCTCAGGTTTTGGTCTCAATTTCTGGATTCTATCTGTTTACGGTGGTTGGATTTTTGTGCTTTAGTCTCTGATTTGCTGTTTGGGAACTTAGAAGATACGAAAATGTTTGACTCTTATGATATGTTTGTCAAATTCGGTTGTGCAATCAGTGATGTAAAGGTAATTGTGAAAGTGATTGGCTTTGTGTTAGAATCTCCCTTTTCAGGTTTTCCTTTCTTCTCATGATTCCTTTTTATCTTCAAGCTCCACTAAGGTGCATTTTAAAACTTTAAGTTGTGTCACACTTTGTCTGAGATTTGGTTTCATTTCTAAATGGTTTTTCATACACAAGCTCACAACTTGACATGAAAGTAAAACTAGGTCTCTTTCTATTACTGTGTCAATCAATGATGCATCAGTCTTACTTCAATCTTTACATCATTCCATTCTCTGTGATGATCTGCTCTCTGGTATATAATCTGTTTCAAGACCCTTGCTTTTTTCAGCCACATTATTAACAACTTTATAATATTTCTCAAGAGTACCAGTGGATCCATTGGAGTGGCAAATATCACAGGACACAGCAAGTAACATTGTTGCGCGCTTCGCTAATACCGTTGGAGCAGCAGAAGGCGTGCTCAGGGTTGCAGCAACAGGACATGACAAGAGACTTTTTGTCAAGGTAAGTGTGTCCTTAGTTACCAGTTTAACATATACAAGATAGTATTACTATTCTTAGATGATGCGTGTATCTAAATGCACTAGCATCAATATATTACCACAGAGATGTGTAAGCCATTCTCTTATAATCCTAGTCCTACTGTCTTTAAACATTTATCATATATATGTATTGCTGATTGGTAACTCAGTAATTGTGTTCTTTACTGAAGATTTTGTTCTTATGGTTTTCCATTTAGGTCGTAATCTGCCTTTACTTCTTATCAGTTCTTGGACGCCTCATATCTGGTGTAACCGTTGCTTATGCAGGTAAAGCATTCACATTTTGCCTCAAGCTTAGACAAAAGTTCACTTTAATGTGGAAGATTGTGTTGTTACCTGATGAGTTGCATTACATATCAATATATCATTGTCGGATTCATTGCATTTAATAGAGTTTGGACATGTTCTTTGGGTAGGAGTAAAGTTTGGTTCGTTTTTTCAATCACTAACTAGACGCTAGATGCAAAGTATCTGGCAAACAAACAGAGTGACTAAATCTTTGTGGAGGAAACATTAGTAAATGGATTGAGACACAAAATCCTTTTTCTTACAGTGTCAAATACTGCAAACCAATGATCTTTAACTAGTTCTTCTTCGTGAAACAGGACTATGCATGTTTTGTCTCTCTATGCTCTGTCAATCTCGTGGAAATTGTATACTAAAGCGACAATATGGGGAGATTTTAGAACAAAGAAGCACATTCTAATACATAATTCATCTAGCTTTGTGTAGACTTGTACTTTTCTTTTCTCATGCTCATTTGTTCATAGCTTCAAATAGCTGGCCCATATGTACACTCAGATTTATATACTGACTGGTGATAAATGTAATGAAATCGTTTCACCTCCACTCCATGTACTTGAAGATCCTTAATCTATAACTGTTTTCTCTGTTGACTTTTCGATCCTCAGCCACTCACAGCATCAAACACATTCTGTAATCTGTAAAGTGGTATGCAAAATGAATCTGCGAGCTTATGCAGATATATGTACACACGATTCAACAAACAGTTGTAAAGAAGTTTACATGAAAACAAGGAGAGCTAAGCCACAACAGCTTTTCTTATTTGGTTTCACATTTCAGAACTCATAGGATTTGATGTCTGTGAATGGTTTGCATACTACTTTACTCTATCTAGAAGTCTAAACCATGTCAGGCTTTCACAGCTGCACTTGACTGTTCGAATCTTCGTTCTTACCTGTTCTTAAACCGAAGAGCCAGCAAAGTTTTGATATTTGTTTCATGACTTACCCAAACACTGGTTTGGCGAGTTTTGAGGTTTACCCTTCCTCGTCCTCGGAGTGAGATGCAGTATTTGAAGCCACCTCCGTCTCCATTGACTGAGGCTCAACACCTATAGAATCAAAAACAGAGGCAGCTCACGGTCAAAGAAATCCTCAAACGACCAAACATTAAACAAACACTGTACACGAGAAAAGAAAGAATTGCATACAGTGTTTGAGGCTACAAAAAGCCATCAAGGCACAACATTTGACACTAAAGTATGAAAATACAATTCAGCATTTCAACCATAAAAGAAAGAAAATGTTTCATCACAACAATACCCACAAAGGAAAGACTCTCTTTATGTTACTATTGATGCTCGTCTCTCATATCCATCATTGATATCTGAATCTATAATAACTTTCAACAACAGCTTGATAACTCTAGCTAGAACAGACAGGCCAAAACTTTCTCTTTAAGCATCTAATAATTTTACAAAACCTATGCCGATTATTAATGCCACAAAGTTAGATTCTTTGTTTGTAAAAAACAAAACTTTGAATTAAAACAATTTCAAAGTGTTCATGATCAAAACCAAAGCACATACGATCAAACAATTGAATCAATAACAATATAAAACCTTTGATGAAATAATCAGAGCAAGGCCATCCTCGAACCGATGAGATTGAAATAGATTCATCATCAGAAGTTGGATTGGCCAACTTCTCAACGACTTTAACGATTCCATGAGTCTGGGATCTAGGTGGAGGAACCCAATAAGAAGCACCAGGAACAAAAGGAAGCCAATCAGGTGCGGATCGGCGTATCATTATCCGGTGGACAGCATCTTCAAGCTTGTGGAGAAGAGGATCCGATTGTGACTGTGAAGCAGCAGTGTCAATCTCGTAGAGCTCACCATAGCGATTAGACCGGCGATTGGATGATTGAGATCGGACTGTGATGATTCGAGATAAAGGGAGGAGAGAATTTGCGGCAAAACGGCATCTAGAAAGAGACAGTGAAAGAGAGAAAGATCGAACCATTGGAGATGGGAGAGAGAGATAAAGTTCAGTTTTTTTTTGTGTTATTATGAAAATTTCAATGGAACATCCAAAACCTAAATTTACACCAAAAATTACACTACTAAAACATTAAATTTGGTATTTTTGCTACTGTATTACACCAAATTTAGTGTAATACTATTCGCTACACCAAAATTTAAAATATTAATATATATTTATTTTTATTTATTAATATTTTTCCATTCATTAATATAGTTTAATGATATCTACACCAAATATTGTAGTTAGTATAAAATTTTAATTATAATTATATTAAAATTCAGTTGTAATTATTATGAAATTTTAATTGTAGTTATTTCAAAGCCAATGTTAATTATATAAAATGTTAGTTCTATTTAACATTGTATAAACTATTAGTTAATATAATATATTTCATTTACCATTATATATAACTTATTTACTATATTTTATAATTGTTTAGTTAAAAGATTAATTTGTATTTAGCAAAATTGTTATAAAAAATCTTTAGTTTAATAATATAATAATAGATAATAGTAATTTTAGTGTAAAATTTAGTGTTGTGGTTAAAGATGAAACAAAAAGTAAAACACTAAAAATATTAAATTTGGTGTAATTTTAACACCAAATATAGTGTTATGATTGGAGTTGCTCTTAGGAGAAAGTCGTTGGATTTGTTTCCTTTTCCGAATCTTTTTAACGGATAAGGATAAAAGACAACTATCCTTATTTATCCGAATAACCTTTTTATGTATTTAGATCCATAAATGCAGATTCGATTCCTACCTGCTGCATTATGGTAGCTTTTAAAAGGGATTTTATGGGTGGTTTTAGGCTATGAATCAGGTTTTGTCGATTCATTGACCAAAAAAAAAACTACATTACTCGAATTTGATTTTAAATAGTAATTTGCTTCCGCATAATAATTTCAGGAATTTAGGAATTTGGAGAATTATGCTCTAATTGATAATTGTTTTTGTTATTTTGAAAAACAAAAATCTTTGTAAAAGATTTAAATTAATCAATCGTACTCTAGTTTATTTTTGATTCTAAAGTATAATTGATTTAATTTAAATCTCTTACAAAGTGTTTTGGTTTTCAAAACAGTGAAAACAATTGCTAATCAGAGACTTAGTTTCTTTTTCTTTATCGACAAATGGACACAAAGGCCCTTAATTATTCATACTCCAACAAATCAACTACAAAATCTTATCGGGTGTGCCACACCCTCGATATCGTCTTCTAAAAGTAAACGAACCTCATCAAGTATACTATCTAGTAAATGTAAACAATGAGATAAATTAAAAGACAGATTAGCTAAACTATCTGCAAGACGATTTGTCTTTCTATAAATATGATAAATCAAGACTGTCTAGTCTATTGAGATTAAACCATAATACAAACGTACTACGAAAAGAAAAAAAAAAAGGTGAAAGCAATTGCCAATTAGGATCTTAGTTATGATTTTTACATCTTCAACTCAATTGTTGATAAAAGAAAACTCCAAAACCAAAAAAAAAAAGAAATCTTATAAACATAAACTATTAGATAATGCATGTAACCAAAAAATCAAAAAATTGTAATTCTATCAAATTTTGACGAAGAAGGATAAGACATATGTTACATATATTAAATGTTACATATATTACATATTCCTAAAAAGGATAGTCTTTTCCAAATATTAGTATACAGTCTCATTATACGTTTAGTATACTACAATTTATAAATCATGTTATTTTAACAAATATAAATATTTCACTAAAATAATGTAAATTAACTTAATTCAACTACTACATACATCTTTATTAAAATTAAAAAAACTACTAGATGTATAAGTTTAACTACAAAATTCATAACTTATATATATGCATGCAACTACTAACAACCCTAAAGCATTAATTAAGTATAATATTATTAACTTTTCTTTTTAAAAAACTACTGGAACAATATATATATATATATATAGTCAAATAATTAAATTTATTTTTATAATTTTCTCTATCGAAATTCGACTTTAAGATTTTGCGTAATCTGTATATTTATATTTTAACTTCCGTAATCTGTAATATTTTTATTTGGGATGTTAGAGAAATTTGAGTTATAGATTAGGTTTTTTCATATTTTTTTAAAAATTACAATAAATCTAAAATAATCTATGTGAAAATACTGTGGCCCAATAAGAGAAGAGCTTCGCAAGTCCACTCAAGGTCGGTTTCGGTCACCTGAAACTCGACTCAAACCCATATTTTTTCCATTTGTATTATTACAAAATATTAAAATAATTAACATTTTTTAAGATAAGATAGTAAGATATCATAATTGGTAAAAGAAAAAGCCCCCACTTGTAATAATTACAGTTTTGAGCCTTACTTTTAGAACACTTTAACTAAAATTCCCCGAAACTCTTTACCAATTAGTTTTTGACAGAGACGAGAAAAAAAAAGGTGTGTTCTTCTCCTTTTCTTCTCAGTTGTTTGTAAAAAAAAATCTTAAGTGCTTTGAGAGAAAAAAAAAAAAGAGAAGAGAGAGAGATTGAGACAACGCACCAACTGTTGCGGCTAATAGAGATCGAGATCGGGATCCACACGACGGAGAAAGAGCTACGGATATGGGATCTCGGTTACTCGAGTGTTGCTTTCGTTTCGTCTTCTACTGTCACTCACAAAGCTCCAACCATTTTCCTTGATAGTTCGTTTATTCGGCGTTACTTTACACTCTCTTAGGTTTGAATCGACACCGACTCTTACTTTTTTCGTTTTTATTAGATTGTGGTTTTTTGTTTGTTTGTGATCATTTAGTCTATTTTGGGGGTTTAGGTTTTGTTTTTAGTTTTGCGTTTTGGTATTGGTTTAATCTCATTTCGGGATTTGTTAGAAATGTCCATCTGAGCTCGATTTCTGCTCAATTGATTTGAAATGGAGATTGCTTCTTAATCCCAGAGATCTTACTGAGTTTGGCGTGTTCTCTAGTTTTCAAGGGCTCAACCTACTAGAAATGGTGATTAGGGTTTTATTTTGATTTTTTCCTGGGTTCTGGGACATTATTTGGGAATTAGTTGAGAGAAACTTTGTAAATCTCAAGTGATATTAGTATATTGGAAGTTCTCAGAATAAAGTTTACAAATAGTCTCAAGCCTCTAGGATGCTGAATCTTTCAGAGAAATAGATAGGTTTGGCTTAATCTGAAGTAATAACTAGACCCATTAGAACTGCGCTGTTGATATTAGGATTCTATCTTGCAGCATAGAATTTTTAGTCCTTGGTACTATATTGTTTTCTGGGCATAGATTTTGAAGCTCTTTGGTTCCTTTTTTTCTGGTTGTCTGGTGTTTGGCTTTTCACAGTTTTCTCTGTGCATACCAGGTCTGTAAGTACTTTATCCATTGCTCATGTGTTCTGTTTTGCTCTCTCAGGGATTTGAAATCCTCACGGTTCTGCACATCGTTGTTTGTGGTGTCTATCTATATCTAACCAGTTTTTGGGGTGTCCTGAAGAAAAATCTTAATGGGTTCGAGATATGCATCTCACCAGCTCAGCAATGGGCTTTTTGTGTCTGGACGGCCAGAGCAACCCAAAGAAAAGCCTCCAACAATGAGCTCGGTAGCCATGCCATACACCGGTGGTGATATCAAGAAATCAGGAGAATTGGGAAAGATGTTTGACATTCCGACAGATGGAACTAAGTCAAGGAAGTCGGGTCCCATAACTGGAGGTTCTTCAAGAAGTGGTGCACAATCAGGTCCAGTGCCTAATGCAACCGGTCGAATGTCTGGCTCTTTAGCTTCTGCTGGATCAAATTCAATGAAGAAAACAAATTCTGGGCCATTGTCTAAGCACGGGGAGCCTTTGAAGAAATCCTCTGGTCCCCAATCTGGTGGTGTTACTAGGCAAAATTCCGGCCCTATTCCTATACTCCCAACTACAGGTCTCATAACGTCTGGGCCAATTACCTCGGGCCCTCTTAATTCATCTGGGGCTCCTAGGAAAATATCTGGTCCTTTAGACTATTCTGGTTCGATGAAGACACATCATAATTCTGTTGCTCACAACCAGGCGGTAACTACCCTCGGACCAGAAGATGACTTGTCCTGCATGAAGAGCTTCCCCAAGCCTGTGCTGTGGCTGGTTATACTTATATTTGTAATGGGGTTCCTCGCTGGAGGCTTCATTCTTGGAGCAGTTCACAATGCAGTTCTCCTTATTGTTGTGGCGGTCTTGTTCACAGTTGTTGCTGCACTTTTCTTTTGGAATATTTCTTGTGAAAGGCGTGGTATCACGGATTTCATCGCTCGTTATCCTGATGCTGATCTTAGAACTGCCAAAAATGGTCAATACGTGAAGGTCACTGGGGTAAGTGCTATTCATTTACCCCTTGCTGCAACATTTCTCATGGCACATGACGAAATGTAATTTGTCCTTCCTTCCATGGAAACACTATTTCTAATATGTTTATAACATTGGTTCTTATATTTTGTTTATCGAAAAGGTGGTCACCTGTGGTAATGTGCCTCTTGAATCATCTTTCCATAGAGTTCCAAGATGTGTTTACACGTCTACTTGTCTATATGAGTACCGTGGATGGGGTTCAAAGCCAGCTAATACTTCACATCGTCGCTTCACGTGGGGACTGAGATCAGCTGAGGTTAGTAGTGGCCTGATGATACTTCATATAATAGAAAAATGTCTTATTCAGTGTGAAATGTCTCTGAATGCCTAAACTTGCACCTACCATTTATGGCAGAGGCATGTGGTGGACTTTTACATTTCTGATTTCCAATCTGGACTCAGAGCATTGGTCAAAACCGGAAATGGTGCAAAGGTAACACCTCTCGTGGATGATTCAGTTGTTATCGACTTTAAGCCAGGAAGTGAGCAAGCCTCTCCAGACTTCGTAAGGTGGCTCAGTCAAAAGAATCTAAGCAATGATGATCGAATAATGCGGCTTAAAGAAGGGTATGAAACCACAACTTGTAGGAAAGAATGATGAAAAACCCGTAGAAGAGTCGCTAAAACTTCTGTTGGTCTCTGTGAGACTTTTCTTAAATTTGCAGGTACATTAAAGAGGGAAGCACAGTAAGTGTTATTGGAGTGGTTCAGAGAAACGATAATGTGTTAATGATAGTCCCAACGTCAGAGCCATTAGCTGCTGGTTGGCAATGGAGTAAGTGCACATTCCCTGCAAGTCTTGAAGGAATCGTATTGAGATGTGAAGATTCATCAAATGTAGATGCAATTCCTGTCTGATGCAGCAGTAGTAGTAAGTCTTACCTTCTTCTTCCACAGTTGGTAGACGAAAATGTCACTGTTCCACTTCGGCTTCATTAATATTTTTCATGAAATCTGAAATGTGTTCTTGGTTGGTGGCTTTTCGCTCTCTACTAATAATGATTTCTTTGGTTGGTGATTATGGTAGTGGTTTTTTTCCTCTCTCCCTTTAATATTTCTTATTTTTTACATTAGGATGATAAATGATGATGATGATGGATGTGGATTTCTTTTCTCAGACTTAATTTGTGTTGTGGGCACTCTTTTAAGCCTTGTGGTTTGTAATTGTAAAGCTCTGCTAGTTAATTCTTTTTAGACCGAACTTGTGTCCTAATATTAATGAGATTGTCTTCTTCTTTTGGAATGTAATTGGCCTGTTTCATGTAATTTCTGTTTATTAATCTCTCATTATTGTTTCTTCCTAAAAATACAGCAGAATCGCCTCATCGATCAATTGAATTGTACACTATATCACAATGCCTAATTGGCTAATTACAAACCAATAAGATCGTTCCCATGACAACCTTAAGACTGACTAGTAAAATAGTTTTTGTTGTTTCAGAAACAATCTTTAAATTTTGGTGAAACATGGAATTTACAAAGCTTAGACATAAAAGATAGAGAACTTTTGACTCGGTGAACTTTGAAGAGCTTCGAATATGAAAAACGAGTCTGGACCCTATTAGTAATGATACAATAATTCAGAGGGACGACCAAAACACATTTTTGTAACAATGGAGTAAGAACCAACAAAAATATAAGCTTTCTTATAACTTTGATGTTGAGATAGATTTCACCAAATGTAATGTTACTTGGATGAAAGAGATCTTTTCATTCTCCAATCCATTATGCGCCGGTTGCGTACAGACGAGTCCATTCCTTAGCTGCGAGAGTTATAGTTTACAAGGTTGTGAGATACCAACATAAGGTTTGGAAAGAGAACAAGAGTAATAGAAGTGTTGTAACAACTTTAAGTCCAGAGTTCAAATCACCTGTCTCTACAGCTTCTGATTCATTACTCTTCCAATGCTTAGCAATGTTTTCAGACAGTGGATCATCTGGATTTGGTGCGCTTAAAAGAGCTTGGATACTTTTTAAGGGTTGCACAAATAGATACATTAAGAAAAAGCAGTCAAGCCCCACAAAACCTATGATTTTTGTAGAAAATATCAAATGTATCAGTTCAAATACCTTAAGAGAACCGTTCGTATTTGTAATGCAGGGCTCCATTTGTCCTTCAGAATATCAAGACAGATTCTTCCTAGCTGTACATACATATAGCAAAGTTTAGGACTATCTATTTGATTATGTGGAAGGTAAAGGTAAAAATCAGAGGAAAGATTTAGAACAGACCTTGTCAATGTTAGGATGGTATATCTTAGTGAGAAACCTTACCTGTTGCAAATCAAACCAATAAAAGAGCCAGCAAGTATTAGAGTATAAAGTGAAAAGTAAAAACCATAAACAAACAATTTCAAAAATGTACAACTTCATTCAAAAAAGAAAAGGGAAATTAGAGACCCATAATCCACTTACCTTGGGAGCTGCCATAGGATATTCTTCAGGCAAAAAGAGCTCCAACTTGAAAACTCCTCCTACAAAACAGAATGAAGCATATGATTTGGCAGATATCACTTAATAAAAAGTTAAACTTATTTGATAGTGAGCAGACTTGATTCGAAGGAGAACAACATGTACAAGTTTAAATTAGCGTCTAGTATGTAAATTAAGGATGTACATTGTATAAACAAATTTACCTTCATAGGGTGATTGTGAAGGACCAAGAATCATAACATTGAAATATCGCATATTATCCTCAGATGGAGAGGCACTTATACCCGGAGCTGCAGCAATCAATCGACGAAACTCCGTTAAAATCAAATTCTATCATACTCTACAACCAAATTTTAACTCCATGGACGATCACATTTCGGATATCAAAACTCATATTATAAGCTGAAATCAACACTGTAACTCAAATATGGCAGGATGAATCAAAGAGTTTACCTGGTTCACTGAGCAGACGTTGAGTTTCCTATCAAATCGCAAGGAAAACAAGAATTAGAAAACACAAGTTTAGGAAAATTACGGACAAGATCAAACAGAGATATCAAAATTCGGTGATGTCTCACACAGAAACAGCTAACTCTTACTTAATCAGAATCCACATCGAAAGTTCACAAAAGTAACATCGAGATAGCAAAACAGAGATCGAACCAATTTGCAAAAGTAATCGAACCAAAATTGGAAGCAAACCTTGATGATTCTGCGAGGCAAATTACTACTGGCCATTTCCACCACCACCACTTGCAGGTGATTTCGATTGATTAGGGTTTTTGAGGGAAGCTGATAATCGAGAGAACACTTGGTCGCCTCTCGAATCTGACGTGATCCTCGATGATTTTATTTCGATTTCATTCCTCTTAAATTCTAAACTGGAAAATGAAATGAAATTACATTATACTACTAAATAATTGCATTTATTACGTTCTTTCCCTGAACTTTTTATTGTACCATTTCCTAAACTTTTATTATTTATTTACCAATTTTTCCATATAGTTTCAAAATTATAAAAAGAGTCCATATTTTGTATCACTACAGTCAAATTTGACGGGCTTATCGGTCCATGAAAGCCCTCTAGATTTGACGCCCATTAACGGCCTGTTATAAGTTAATAACCAACAAATGCAATTTAAATTCATTTTATAAGGGGTTTTAGAAAATATAAATTGTTTCAGCGTTTTATATATTTTTATGTAAAATATTTTATTTTCTGTAACTATTAACATTCTCTAATTTTTATATAACTAGTTTAATTTTACTAATTCAAACTGTATTAATTTATTGATAACAATTAAATTTCTAAGTTTATCTATTTTAAACTTAAAAGTCTTATATTTGAAAGAAATGTAATAGGTTATAGGCGTGATATTATTTTATCATTTACATGCAATATAAACTCTATCAATCAAACCATTTTTAAAAAATTAATTTTCAATAAATTAATAAATCATTAAATTTATTTTTAAATCATTATCCCAATATAAATAATTTATAAAATGAATTTACTAGAAAACTTAATAAACTATAATTTAATTAAATAAAGTTATTAGTATTGCTTTTTAGTTTTTACTAACTTAACTAATATTATTTTATATGCTCAACACAAGTTGGCACATGGTCTCATACTAATAACCACTAATGGCTTTGCCAAAAAATGGATTTGCCATTTCAATAAGGTTGCCCTATATTTATTAAAATTTTACCAGAACTAGATTTCTTAGTCTTTGGTAAAATTATAATATCCAAAAAAATACAAACTAGAGTTGAAAACCGACAAAACATGTATAATTAATAATGACTGTTTACGAGAAACATGTTATATTATTACTTTATAAGTAAATATTTTTATTTTGGTCCCAAAAGAATCCATTGATTGTATAGAATAGATTGCATAAATTATTTTGTTTCATACTGAGTATAATCGGAAAATTATCATATAGACCCACTAAAACAACAAGATTTCAAAGATTTCTTTGGTTCTCATGCAAAATAAACTCACTTCTGTAAACTATTTTGATTGTATTGAGCTGCACATAAGCTTTTGTATATGTGAGACATTGATACATTAGAAACTGAAGTATGCACACATACTTATCTATAAATTATTTTATCTATATTTGTGTTTTCATATTATGTTTTTTCAATAAACCGTGGAAGTTTCAGATTTTTGATACATAATATTTTTCAGTGTGTGAAACTATCGTTTAATAATACTAAATTTAGAACGTTAATTACTTTTTTTTAAGACTTGAATTTATGATTTTCTTGTTTAATAAAGTTACTAAATCAAAAGTCATTTGGCATCTTTTAGACCATGTTGCTCTAAATCTTTCCAAGCTCTTCGAGTTTTGATCATAAAAATTAAGAAATAAAAAACGTGAAAGTTTGTTAGTGCAGTCTCACACTGCAATACTTGTATATATTCGTTGTATTTATGGGCTTGATTTGTAAATCCTACAGCATCTATGCAGAACCATAAATTTTTTAAAACATGAAATTTTTTTAATAAGACTTTGTTCTAAAATTTTTGCAGAATCATATCTTTTTGAGAGCACTACCAATCAAACTTTACACATAATTTCTAAATCTATAATACATTTTTTTTTTGCTATGCAGAACAATTTTTAAGTTTACAAAGCCATAAACCCAGAACGCTTATATTCTAACTTTGAAACTATCTTACAACATTAAAATCTACAACCACAACCAAAAAACCTACAATTTTAATTCTACAGTTAAAAAACAAAAGTTGTAGTCCTTACCTATCGACAAAACCAGACCATAGTATAAGCAACATAATCTATGGCTTAGGGCCCACAAACATTAGGGTCTCAAAATTTCTTAGAGGTCATATGAATTTGTAGTAACTAGGACTCAAAACTTTTAGAATTTATAGAATATTGTAGTAATTAGGGTCAACAATTTTAGAGTTTACAAAATTTTTTTAGTTATTAGGGCCAAAAATTTTAGAGTTTATTGAGTTCTTACTTTTTAGTAGATATAGCCAAAAATTTCTCCTTATGTTATTGTTTTTGTTATTAGTTTTGAAAAATTTCGTGTTAGTTATAGTGTTTGATGATTATATAATCTCATCGCATACTTTTTTGTTTTCTAAAACTAATGAATAAAAATGATTGTTACTGTTAGAGTATATACTAGAAAAATAAAATTTGAGTTGGGCCGTCATAATGTTGGACCGGCTCTGCCTATCGGCTTCTATATCATAATACTTGCATGTAATCAAATTTAATTAGTTGCCGTTTTTAAAGTACTGTTCTTCTTTTTATGGTAATTACAAGTCAAGTTGGCACATGGAGTCGTATTCCCAAAAAAGAAAGAATAACAAAATAATTTCAAACTAAATCTAAAAATGGAGCCGCGCGTTGGGACACACATGAAACCAAAAGATCCAATCTGGATCATTACTTATTCAAATTAATTTGAAATATGAATATCTATGTAAGATACGTATGGCAAGTTGCATGTATTTGGCTCATCTGCATCTCGAATTCTAATTATAATCTTACAAACCGAATCAAATATGAATTGAAACTAAATTAAGAACCAAATTTTAGTTTTTTAGAGTTTTTCTAATAATTTTTTCTTAAGTTTAAATTTTATATAAAAATACTCGAACACAAACTCGATTTATACCGAACTGAACTCTGTCCGAAAAATAAAAATACCCGAATAAGTATACCGAATTAGATAAACCGAACTCGACAATATACCAGAATGGATCCTAAATATATAGACCTGGAAAACCGAATCCAAACTCGAACTGAAACCGAATTTATACCGATATTTTTTAATTAAATTTTAGTTTTTAGATTTTTTTCTATTAAATCATTATTAAATTTGAATTTTTATATAAAAATATATAACAAAACCACCTAAAAAATAATAAATTTTAACTTAATTTTATCCTAAAACTTAAAACATAGTCTTAATAAAAATTTCCACGCTTTAATATATAAGATTATTCCTTAAGATCAGTACAACAATTTTTAAAAGGGATGAACAAAAGAAAACTTGACCTTATTTAACACAAACAACTTAAATCTCATATATGACTTTTCAAACCTCAAAGAGTTGACTTCTTAATAGCATTAGGAGCTTTGACGTAAGCAATGAGCGAAGAATCTGCAGTTCTCGTCAATGTCCTAAGTTCATAACCCAACCAACACTTAGAACTCTTTCTATTGTAGAAAAACCCTAAACACTTACAATCTTTTGTACACTTATCACCACAAGCACTCTCTGTTGTTTTTGATCCACCATTGTACTTTGTCATGAAACTATCAGCTCCTTCGATTTTGAAGTAATGAAACGTCTTAGGATCGCAACTTGTAAGACTCGGAGTCTTACAAGTCTCATCCCAACCGAGTAGGCCTTTGTCGCTAGGACAAGCATTACATTGACCTTTCTTACAAAGACCAAAACCTAAACAATGTTCAGGGATTCTACATTCGTCGTTTCCATCAGTATCATCGTTTTTAAAAGCTGTGTATGTAACATCCCAAGCTGTTGAAGTAGCTAAAGTACTATAACTCCAAACTCTAATGTTCCCATCTGATTCTAACCGAAGAAAACTCAACGTTGCGTTGTGTTTTGGCCTCGAAAGGAACGTTGAGACGTTGAATTGAGATCCAGAATCCACACCTTCCATGTGTAAACCCCAAGTAGTATCAGAATCTTCAACAGCTTGAAACGTCATTGATTGTAATTGAGTAATCTTCGTGAAGAATTCGAATTCGTAATAAGCCACTGGTTTTGGAGTTTTGTTTGTTGTATAATACAAAACTAGCTTCTTAGCTTCCATCACAAGACTATAAGGACCATTCTTATTAACAGAAGGAGATAATCTACTTACAAGCTTGTTACGACCATTGAGTTTCAAACTCTGACCAACGAGAAGTGTGTCTGTTGGTGTATCAAAACTTTGCCAAACGAAATCTCCTTTGGAATTGAATATTACCATATTGCCATTCTCCAATATTTTGATTCCCACAACATCTTTATTAGCTGTGTTTGTTTGCCAAACAACATGACCATCAGATTCAGCAAGTACAAGATTTCCATCTTCACCAAAAGTCAACGTTGCGTTTTCTTTGACTGGTGATCCTCGATTAGCTTCCCAAACCCAACGAAGAGTGGATTCTTGAGCTCTGTTTCCGATTCTGAGAGCTAAAGTGTATTCGTTTGGAGTTGTGTTGTAGAAACAAAGACGAAAGTTGTCACTGAATGGGACAAAGCCACGAACGTCTGGATTGTATTCGATTGGACTGTAATCTGTGTAACCTCCTTCGTTTACAACTTTGAATTGGTCGTCTATTGGAACTTTGGCTTGTACTCTAATTAAGAAGATGGAGAGAGTTAAACAAAGAGATAATGTGATTGAGAATTTCATTTTTGGTTATGTGTTTTTGATGGATTTTGGTGTCGTTTGAGTTTATAATGAAAGGTTCTATTTATAGGATTGAGGAAGGAACCAAGTAAAATGGATAGCTTATTGGGTATAAAATGAATTGTTTATTTTTCTTTTACAAAATTAGTTAATATTAATTACTTTTGCTTTGTCAGTTTTTAATTATACTTTCTTCCACGGCATTTAAGCCATTCCATTAATTTAACGAAAATACTATTTAATTGTACTCCCTTTAGATATTTTTCTAATTAAAAAAAATTCTAAAACCGCTCCAAAAAATCCCATATTTTTCAAATACAGTGAGTTGGCGTTGAACTCAAGATATTTGAACTCAAGATATTTCAAATTGTTTTATTTGAACGAATTCAATAAAAAAAAATCCACCTAGATATTTAATCAGGACCGACCTACTCACTACTTTTTTTAATTATGAATTATTATAAAGATGTTCATAGTCGATTATCACGTCTCGTTTGGATTTTTCGTTGTTCCATTATTTATTGACTCATGTGTCGCGGTCCCATAAATTATAACTAGAATTCGATATGAGTTAAGTACATGCAACTTGAGATGGTTATCTTTTATAAATTGACCAAAAAAGAAAACAAGATAAGTTTGATAAGTAATGAATAAAGATCTAGATCGGATCTTTTGTGTTCATGTAGTCCCAAACCGCGGCGGCTTGCCAGGTGGGTGGGGTAACCTTAAGACAGGTCTTTTTCGACGGCTCTATTTTACAATATTTTGTTATTCTTTTGGCTGGTTTCACGATTCCATGTGCCAACTTGACTTATATTTAGCATCCAAATGAACTCTACTTTTCTTTTTAATACGGTAATAAACTATACTGATGTCCATAAGTGGCATTTTGTTAAATTGCTACTAAGTACTTCATCTAAAATAATAATTGGAAACTCCAAGATATCATGTTCATGTAGCATAACTTGGGTTTGGTTTGGTGGTTGCTCACGACCGCGACCAGCGGTTGTGATTAGCAATTGTGATAAAAAATTTAGTTTTATATTTGTTTTGTAATCGTTAGTGATTAATTTTTTGGTCACGGTCATTGATCGCAGTCGCCAACAACCACCAAACAAACAAGACCTCGATAAAATTGACACATGCCAAAAACCTCTATCCCGATGGAAAAAGCAGAGTAGTTGTAATTCCAAAACAAACATATTGAGTCTTAAAGCACAGATTGAACTTGAAGGGTAATAATACATATATTGTATAAATGGTGTGGATCATTCAAGCATCATCACTCTTTATTCGTTAAAATCTCAAATATTTCACGTTAAATCTATAGTATAAAGCCATAAACGTATTAATATTTGATATAAGCAACAGAGGAAGTGTTGGAGTCTTTGATAAGTGTACCAAGAAGAGGAGCAATCAAACACTTCTTATTAGGGTGGGCATTTTAACCGAACCGAACCAACCAAACTTAAACCGACCTAAACCAAACCATAGTGTTCATGCAAACCATTTGGTTAGAATTCTACTCAACCCGAATGGTTTGGTTCGGTTCGGTTTGGTTTGAAACCGAACCAAACTAATAACTCAATGTGTTTATGTGTTATATATATTATTAATATTATTAATTTAACCACAGAAAGTTAGTTTTTGGTTTTTATGTTATAGTAGTAAAAACTGCCAAAAACTAATTTTTGAAATTTTTTTTTGTAAAATCATAAATGGCTAAAAAATAGATTTTGGAAAAACAAGAACCAAAAACTACTCTAAAAACACCTACCAGTCAAGATTAATATGTGATTGGAAAAATAGTGAGCATTTAGGATTAAAATTACAAAATTAGATATTACAAAATTTTTAAAAAGATTATCTACAGAATTTTAATTTTAGGCATGAGAGGATACTTTTGAAAAATGACATATCAAAAAAGTTATTTATTTAAATTCTTCTTAATTTTATTAATAATAAAGATAAAATAATATTTTAATAATCTTTAATGCTCCATGCTCTAGGAAAAGATTTATATAGGAGCATTGAGTTAGGAGCATTTAGAAATAATTATGTTTTTTTTAATGCTCAATCAATAAAACATGATTGACTTTAAAAAGAGCATTAGACTCAACAAAAGTTTTTATCGATCAACCACATATTATAGTGAGAATGTACAATCTTTTATCTCCTAAGACTCACATTTCAATAAATTAGAGAAAAAATTAAAAATAAAATAAACCAACAAAAAATGATAATATCTTCAGAGTTTAAATCCACAACATAACAAAAATTCAAAACTTCGAAAAAACTAGACGAAAACATTTGTGGACATATATTTAAATATTTTCTACCCAAATCTAAAGATCGAGACTACTAATAACTACATAATGGTACATACTAATGATGAAATCTCTTAAAACGAATTAGTCTACAAGAGAGAATGTACAATATCTAGACCCGTCTAATTTCTAATGATTGTAGACTTCAATTTGCACATTGCTTTTGATTTTAAAAGTCAACTTGCAAGCTGCGAAGTAAATGATACATTAATACGTATTTTCAGTTGATTTGGTCCTGTAGACCATTTTCGAGTCCATTTAGTTCTTCTCCGTTGGACCAGTCCTGCTTTGTTCCGCACGTCCTAACTTTCGAAATTCACGATTCATGTGATTGGAAAATTCAAGATGCCGTAATATCATCGATAACGTAGATATCGTTGTCAATAATTATTGTTCAGTTTCGTACTGTCGGTGCAAACGTAAGAATATCAATGGATACGTGTACTTAGATATTTGTTTAGGAGAATGAGAGTTTGGGAGAATTTTGACAAATGGTTAATATGTATTTTTATAATTTTTTCATTGAAATTGCATTTTAAATATGCACATAATCTTGCATGATAAAAAAAGTTCAAGGGAAGAGATTCTTAGCAAAACATATAGGTCTGATTAGAATTATTTTTCTTATTCAGCTTTGAAAAACAAAAGTTTTTGCATAATATTCCAAGGTCTTGTTCTTTATTTCATGGCTGCTGCGATGCTAATGAACGAAAGAAAGTCGCTGCAACTATTATCACTAATATTATTGATCGCCAAATGAAACAGCGACACCTTTCTTGATAGTTGCGACTAATTTTGTGGTGTTGCTTGCGCTAATCTTCGGTTACTTGTGTCTATTCTTCACATCTTCAACTCAACTTCTTTGTATAATAATGAATCATGATCACTAATTTAGCGATCGTAGAAAAAAACACGGCTTAATTTGTTTTTGAGTTTAAATTTTAATTAGTTTAATTTTAATCTTTTATAAAGAGATTTTTGCTTTTCAAAAGCAACTCCAGTCGAACACTATATATCTATAAAATCCAAAGCCAAAATCTAACCGACAACCAATAACCAATAAAAAGTCTACACTAATATCTTATTACAAATCAATGATAAAAGGTTACGTGTTTTTACAAAACTAAGCAGTCACCATCTTATAATTATTGTGTGTATTCGAGTTTGAACACAAAATACGGATTCAAGTCTTCTAGAAAACGAGAGTATTCACAAAAATTTCATCAAAAGGCAATAATTTTAAAGAAAATTTTAACTTACAAAGAAAATACATTCTGTAACAAATATTCGAAAATATTGCACGTAGACAAAGCTTATCCAAATAATTAAGCAGCAGCCATTAAAGTGGAGGAGTGTTTACATGAGAAAAATCCCAAACATTTTTTCGAGGAAAATGAGTTAGAGAATCTGCTCAGCGATTCAACAAACGAATAATAAGATGAAAAAAAAAACTGATGGAACATACTCTTCAATCTTGGCGAACAATTCAATAAAAAGAAAAAAAGCCGATCAATCTTTAAGAGTATCTTCATAACATCCACACAATCTATCGATATTTCGATCTCAAGCATATCCAAAACTTCAAGTCATCGAAAATCTAGATTTAAGTCTTCTAGAAAACGATAGACAGTATTCACAAAAATTTCATCAAAAGGCAATAACTCCATGAATATAATAATTTTAAAAGAAAAATTTTACTTATGAAAGAAAATAATTCCATGAATATAACTCCGTAACGAATATTCAAAATTATTGCACTTAGACAAAACTTATCCAAATAATAAAGCAGCAATTTACACATCATAGTTGTACAGCACCACATGTGCTCGAATCTTCTCGAGTCAAGTCGTAACTTGCAATTATGATTAGTCAAACGAAGACAGCCAATATTTACCTATATATACGTCACCAACATTTTCATTTTATCCACACAATCACTTCTCTTCACTCTAATCATGTTTCGATTTCATCTCTTATTAACCTTAACACTTACCATTGCTACTATCTCAATAGTTACAGCTCAAGTTCCTCCAGAGAAACAATTCAAAGTCATAAACAATGACGAATTCGGCCAATACATCACTGAATACGACGCAAGTTACCGATTCATCAACTCACCAAACCAAAGCTTCTTCAGATTCCCATTCCAACTCTTATTCTACAACACTACTCCAAACGCTTACGTATTAGCTCTCCGAGTCGGACTTAGACGTGACGAATCTCTTATGCGTTGGATTTGGGACGCAAATCGCAATAATCCCGTCGCAGAAAACGCTACTCTCACATTCGGTCGTAACGGAAACCTAATTCTCGCTGAAGCAAACGGTCAAATCAAATGGCAAACTAACACAGCAAACAAAGGAGTCACAGGTTTCGAAATCTTACCTAATGGAAACATCGTTCTCCATGACAAAAACGGTAAATTCATTTGGCAGAGTTTCGATCATCCAACGGATACACTCCTCAACGGACAATCGTTAAAACTTAACGGCGTTAATAAACTCGTTAGCCGGAAATCTGACATGGACGGTTCAGATGGTCCATACAGTATGGTATTAGATAACAAAGGTTTAACGATGTACGTTAACAAAACCGGAACGCCGTTAGCTTACGGAGGTTGGCCAAATCATGATTTCCGTGGTACCGTTACATTCGCCGTTACACGAGAGTTTGATAACTTAACGGAGCCATCAGCTTACGAGCTTCTTCTAGAACCTGCACCACAAACCACGAACCGTCGATTACTCCAAGTCCGACCAATCGGAAACGGAGGCGGAACGTTAAACCTAAACAAAATCAATTACAACGGAACGATTTCGTATCTGAGACTTGGATCTGATGGAAGTCTTAAAGCTTTCTCGTATTATCCTCCAGCTACGTATCTGAAATGGGAAGAGAGTTTCTCCTTCTTCTCCACTTACTTCGTTCGTCAATGTGGTTTACCGTCGTTTTGCGGCGATTACGGTTACTGCGACCGAGGAATGTGCATCGCTTGTCCTTCACCCAAAGGATTACTCGGATGGAGTGATAAATGCGCACCACCTAAAACGACGACGTTTTGTAAGGGTAAAAAGGTAAATTACTATAAAATAGTTGGGGTTGAGCATTTTAATGGGCCGTATGTTAATGATGGACAAGGCCCAATATCAGTGAATGATTGCAAAGCGAAGTGTGATCGAGATTGTAAGTGTTTGGGTTATTTCTACAAGGAGAAGGATAAGAAGTGTTTGATTGCTCCTCTTCTTGGTACTCTTATCAAAGACTCAAATACTTCTTCTGTTGCTTATATCAAATATTAATACTTTTTATTTACAGAATTTCAAGTGAATTATTAGAGATTTTAATGAATAAAGGGTGATGGTTATAGTGGTATTTACCATTTCCTAACCATCAGATTGAGAATAATTCGGCATGTATTTAGTTTTATTTTTTGTTTTTAAAGCTTTTGGCTTTACCTACATTTTCTTTTTGATAAAATAATGTCTCTATACATATTGTTAAAGCAAACTTTTGTATTGTCGATTTGGAAGATTATGATCCATGAAGGGAACGAGTATCTAACTAACCTAATGTTGATGTTAATTAAACTCAACAGTATTAATTCGAGTTTTATACAAAAACAAAAGATTGAATAGAACTAATTTTTTTGATGAGAAAAAATAACTCCGAACTAGTCGGATACGGTAGATCCTCACCACCTCTACGCAGCGCCTTGACTTGGTACCATGCTGCATGATGTTTCAAACTGTCATCTATCACTTTTGCCGTGAAGGTAATGGACCTATCCACAACCGTTAAATACATGATCCCAAAACTATGACCCTCTTAATAGAATATCAGACTCTTAAGGGTTAAGGCCCAACAACGGTAATCAGAATATCAGACTCAAATCCAACTAATTTCACATAGAAACTACACCCACAATTAGTTTCACTTCAGAATTTTTTTTTTTTTTTAATAAAGAGTTTCACTTCAGATTTTCTAATAAAATCTAAGATATACTTTAATTTGCATTTGGTTAAACAATACCAACTTAGCTTTTGACATGAATTTGATTTAAGATTGATAAAATTACGCATTGCCTCGAACGTTTATATCACCATATTTTCCAATCACCACTTTTTGGTTTTGCTTTTGTGTTTGTATTAATTTTCCGACCAGAGAACATATATAAGTACTATGCCGCTAATATAAAGTAATTTCAATTATAATGTATTCTCTTTATACAATATGCAATTAACACTTTTGTCTGAATAACATTCAGACAACTCCATACTGTTGTACATTTATATTTGTTTTTCTGTTAGTTAATGATTAAAATTAAATACTATGGGACCATATTATATACATATGACTGATTACTCAAAATTTCCTTTATTCTTCGTTGAATGATCGTACCTACAAGAAAAAAAAAATTAAAATTAAAATTAGGAAGAATCAAATCCTAGAAGAGTAGGTAGACAATGCATTTATTATTAATTTATTAATATAATTATTATTATTATATAAAGGAATCGTTTCTTTACACAAAAAAGTTATGCTATGATTTAAAAAAACTATTGAAACAACCGTTGAATAATGAATTCATTCACCTACTAGATGCAATTTTATAGTCACGATTGGTCAGTGCCTCAGTGGCAACCAAATGACTAATTATACTTAATCTTAATTAATCTTTACAAATAGTCTTGTAGATGACAAAACTTTATGAAAAGTAAATGTAAGCATCCATTGCGGATCTTTAGGATTGGGATCACCATAGATTTATCTGTCTCTAGTTTCTATTCCAAGGAATCATATTTAAAGTTTTAGAATCATAGAGATATTGTAGGATAAGGTCCATTATGCTTTATTTAGAGGTCTATTAGCCCAATCTCTAAATTTTCTATATATAGATCTAGTATTGGGCATAAAAATCGGAATCAAAAAACCAAACCGAATGAAAAGTAGATATTCAATTTAGTTTTGTTTCCTAGTAAATAACCAAACAATTCCAATATTTTGTTACCTTCAGTTTTCGGTTTGATTCTATTTTTTACCGAAAACAAAAGTAATAAAATAGGAATCAGAACTATTTTCTACAAACTAACTAAGTATACTTACAATACCAATTAATCTCAATATGACATTTATGTGTACAAGTAACCATTCATAACCGATTGGTTACTTTTGATTACAAAAGTAATCATATTTTTTTCGGATGTTCAGTTTTTTTAGTTACAACTAATCATTCGAAACCGAAGCGACTGCGGATCAAAATTATATTAGGTATAATTCGGTTCACATTTCAAGTACTCATTCGAAACTAAAACAATATAAAACCAAATAAAACTGAATTGAATTTTAGTTGGTACTTCTATGATTACTTCATTTCCAAAACTAAAAAAACCGACTCGAATAGAACCGAATACCTAGAACTATATATTGGTATTTTCTATGTTTTTTTTTCAATACTTTGACCAACAAAATCCAACCTATGTTCAAATTATAAATTTTGTTTATACTAGATTACATAATTACTTGAAGTCGAAATCTATGAAAGATACTAAGAACACTTGATAAAAAACTTTCCCAACATATAATCTATTGACTCGACCAATAAAAAAAACATATAATCTATTGATATTCCCTTTGTTTTTTTTTGTTGGTTTTTCATATATACAATTACATATTTTGATATATTTCTATTTACCAGTCACGCGTAACAAAGAAAAACAAGTGTGTATGTTATTGTTTATCTTTTGTTACTTATTAGTAAGGCGGCAATATTCGATTGACAATGATTGCTAAGCTAAATGGAAACACAATTATAATTTTAATGGAACATAAATATTTAAATAAAGTAAATAGTAAACAATACTTAAATACTAATCGTACAAATTAAAGGAAAGGAAAATAATTTGATAGGTCTACCGATAGAAAAAGAAAGAACTAAAAGCAATCCTTCGGGTCCCATTTCATGTCTCCCTCATCTATCACTTATATACCAAAATCAAATCATTTACTTAAATTAATCTGTATTTACTTAATCAGCTAATTTTTATATATATCTACGTTTTCAGTTTGTTTGGTTTGAAAAAAATCTCTAGAGGAGTCACTGTACTTTCAACTTAAAAAGAACTTATTAATAGATAAATAGTTTATTCGAAGGTTGATCAATTATAGGATATAATTTTTATTTCAAACAATTAGATCGAGTAAACTAATGTTTAACTAATTCTCTAACCTTAAACAATACCACGTGAAATAAATATGAGTTTTTGAAGTCTAATTCGAATGGAAAAGACAATAAATATAACACTAAACAACTTAATCAAAAACAATTTATATTTTGCTGACAATAAAAAAATAAAACACTATCATTAGCAAAAATAATAGGATAATAAACACTATCATTATTTATTTATTTATCTTATTTAAGTATTTCTAATCAAACCGTTAAATTTATACAGTTTTGATGGATCGAGTCTTACCAAAAAAGAATATTAAATTTTAAATGATTGTGAAAATTATTTACTGATTGGGACAAAATACTCCAAAATTCTACCTTAAATAACGAAATTTTGATTTTTGTTTGTCTTACTAAAAGAATCCCCTAACATACTTTATATCTTTTTATAAATAATTTAAAATCACACTCTTAAAGTTTTTCCAAAATACTACATTTGATTATATTTTTAAAAATCTTTAGTTTACTAACTCTAAATTTTAGATTATTTTAAGAAATTCATATTTGTATAACATATGATTTCTCATTTTGATCCATAATCATTCAAACTCCATGATTCATTAAAAATAGTTTGTCCCGAATAGCTGAACTAGATAACTCGAGTCTCATTGCAAAGCGGTCTCTCATTGCGATAGTCAGACTTACAAATCTAAAAACTCAAAGGATTTGGTTCTTCATTCATTTTCTTGCAGAACATTGGAAGATTTTCCCAAAGCCAAGAGGCTCTGACCACTTCGCAAATTGGATGCCAATAATAGAGCAGTGGCAACCAACTTTGTCACCAGAGTTACCTTCTCAGATTTTGTTTTGGGTTAAGATTCATCTCTTATTGATTTGATGTTATGTGTATATATTTTGTTTCTTACTGATTTGATGTTACGTGTATATATTTTTTTCATGTTGTTATATATAATCTATAATTTTTTCCTACTAAAATTTGGTTGTAGAAAGTAGTTATAAAAAATAGAGTTTACAGTTTGCGTTATAGATGAGAATTGTTGTATCTGGTTATTTATTTTCAGTGTTTAATGAATGACTTTTACCTCTTATTGATTTGATGCTACGTGTGTGTCCAAATATATATATTCCCATCAAATAATTAACGCGATAATATAATAAGAATTTATTTCTCATTAGTGATAGAAATTTTTCTAAAGTTTTCCCCCACCATCATTGACATAGTTTCTCTATATTCTTCCTCTCTTCTTCTCCTTCAAAGACCAAACAAAAAAAATATAAAATAAATCTTTGTATGAATTTTCTCCAATTCCTATGAAGTGATAAGCGATCTAGAGATCGATCAACAAGAGTTGATCAAAGTCATGGCTACTAGTAGTAGCAACAAAGGCAAAGGCATAGTAGAAGATTCATCTCAATCTCAATCTCAACCTCAACCACAACCGCAAACGCAAACGCAAACGCAACAACCACAATCACCACCAGCTTTAAGCCGATACGAGTCACAAAAAAGACGAGATTGGAACACGTTTTGTCAATACTTACGCAATCAACAACCACCAGTTCACATCTCACAGTGTGGATCAAATCATATTCTAGATTTCCTTCAATATCTTGATCAATTTGGGAAAACAAAAGTTCATCTCCATGGATGTGTTTTCTTCGGACAAGTTGAGCCATCAGGACAATGTAACTGTCCATTAAAACAAGCTTGGGGAAGTTTAGATGCTTTAATCGGACGATTAAGAGCAGCTTTTGAAGAAAATGGTGGTTTACCGGAAAGAAACCCTTTTGCAGGTGGAGGAATAAGAGTTTTTCTAAGAGATGTAAGAGAATCACAGGCTAAAGCAAGAGGAGTTCCATATAAGAAAAGGAAGAAGAGAAAGAAGAAGAATCCAATGAAGAGTACTCATGGTGATGATGGTGAAGTTGGTACTACGAGTAGCTCCAATTTGCCTTCTTAATGCAAGAAGACAAAAAATTATATATATAATAAAACAACAGTGGGATCGATTAATTAATGGTAAGAATTTATATATCTATTTAATTACCACGTTTATATTCTATCTGCAATTTCATATTTGTATCAAATAGAGATTTTTATATAAGCTTTTGTTGCAGACTTGATGAGTTTTATACTTCTATATATATACGTGAATCATTTCATAGTGCATACTATATATGTGAATGATTTCATAGTGCATACTATGTGAATCATAAGATTCATTTTCCCTTTCTAAACTATACATATATATGTTGGTATGTAGGTTTAAAGTGATGAATTTTGACGTATATTCTGTTCATTTTACGACACTGTAAAACCCTAATTAAATCGTGTATGTATACACGTACGTACACATGAGAAAACCCTAGTTTTGGGTTAGTTTTGGCTATATATAAAACTTACAGAATATTGTGTCCGTTGTTCTTGGTAAACTAGTTTCTCCTGGTGGAGACTTTGTTTCATTGGATCTTGAACGTTAATTTGAGTGTGCTCCTTATGAATGGCGAGTTTTATTCTGCTTGTATATATATAATCAATCATGGTTATTGTTCAGATTTACATACTTATCTAATCTCATATATATCCTTAAACATGTTTGTATGGTAGTTTTATGTTGTGATCAAGTAAAAAAGAGTATTCATGTATATCATATTTTTTTTATAATAGATCGGCTTCTCATGTTTTCAGATTTGGAAAATAGTAGGACTGAGCTTGAAGCATGTTACTACTTTTTTCGTATTTCAATAATGTTGGCTAATGCTATCACTCTTACACATAAATATGACATATACGTAGTAACACACACATATCTATAGACTATATATTTGGTATGGTTTATGGATTAGTGTAAACGTAAAACCACTTGCTTCCGGATCAATCGGTTCTCTGCTTGTTTGAATAATCTGAAGTCACTAGTATAGTGTCCAAAATTTTGGTTTTTTCAAACATTATAATTGTCCGACGAGCTCTATACCAAGTGAATTTTGTCAGATTTTTGTCTTGATTACTATTTTACCAAAAGAAAACACTCACATATCTATAAACTATATATTCGGCATGGTTTTTGGGTTAGTGTATAATCGTTAACACGATAAAAGTTGTCGAAGCGTTAATATATTTTGGAGTTAATTATAGCTAGCTAATGTTATCAATGATCTTTGCAGGATTGTTTCAATGAAATAATTAAGTTTCTGTTTAAAGGAATCAATGATTGAACATCAAGTTATTTACTATAGATAACATGTGAAGACCGGTAACCTTACTAGACAATAACTTCAAGACCAATACTACAAGAATTTGTTCCATTTTTGACGAGATTTCAGACACATTAAGGTCTGTCAGGAAAATTTGAACGAAAAAAAATTTCATCTGGAAATTAACAATAAAATTTTCTCGACGAAAGAAAAGTGTTGAACTGTTCCTAGAAATTCTATTAAGGGAGGCATATGTATGTATTAAATGCAAGCATATGTTGAATGAACAGTATGGCTTATAAGCTTTAGTACGTAGATACTCGTAAATCCAACAAGAGCTTCATGTGATAAGTTCATTGAAGCCTCTAGTGATCATTTTTAAGACTGAATTTTCTCTAATTCACGTCCACAAGAAGAGATCTTTTGGTGATCTTGGTGAAACAACACATGCATGTTAGAGCATCTGCAATGGAAGTGTTGGAACTTGGATTTGAAAAGAAGAAGAAATAGGAACAATCATAAGAAAGGGTATTTAGAATTGTAGAGCCGAAAATAAATCTTTTATACTTGAGCTAAAGCTCCACCTGTTCCTGGCTAGAATCTAATTAATGGTGGGATCGGTTCAAATGCTAACTCTATTTTCAAACTTCACCGCTTGTAAGATTGAGATGAAACTCTCGTAAAGAACTTAAGAAAGATTGAAAAAAGACAAAGACTTTCTCATAAATATGATCGAAGAATAGTATTCATCTTGAATCTCAATACTCCCTCTGTAATCTCTCTCTTTTTGTTAAAGAAGAATCTCTTCTTCCTTTTCCTTTTTATATCTATGTGTTATGTTGAGCCTTATCTACTTAACGTAGATCTACTAAATATGACCAACCCAATTTATATAATTATCCAATAGAAAGTTTTTACAATAGTCTCTCAAACAAAACTTAAAATAATAAAATAATATATAATATTTTTTATTTAAAGAGTTTCTCCAAATTTGGACTCCCCGCTGTAATCTTTCAAATGAGAGACTCATTTACTATTATTGAAAGATTATTTTGAGCGACCCCTAGAACTAGCTCCAAGATCTGTAGAAGTATAACATATGAGAGTTTCTTTCTTTGAAATTGTACGTATGCTAGTTGAACCAAATGAATTATAGTTTTCTATTAAAAAACCAATTATTGGAGTAAACCAAGATTAGTAACTGATAATTTAGTATTTAAATTAATTGACAAAATTTCCTACTTTGAAGGATTCTGTTTCTAATTCTGTTTCCTTGATATCTTAGCTTGATTGGCTGTATAGTTTGGTATATATTTGTAATCTGGTTGATCGATCAATACACAGAGAATTTCAGAGCCTCTTTTCTCTCTTTATGGTATCAAAGCCTGAACCCTACTTTTTTTTTGTGATCAACGAACCGAACAAAACGAACTATGTCGAATCTGACACTGACCCTGACACCCGAAGTGAGAAAAATGATCTCACCCTATCACTTGACTTCCGCTGATAACCCTGGTGCGGTTATCTCCTACCCTCTTCTCAAAGGTAACAACTATGACGAGTGGGCTTGCGGAATGAAGACTGCTTTGGCCTTAAGGAAAAAATTTGGATTCCTTGATGGGTCTATTTCGAAACCAGCTGAAGGTTCTGTAGACTTGGAGGATTGGTGGACAATTTAAGCCCTTCTTGTCTCGTGTATAAAGATGACTATTGATCCTGCTCTACGCTCAACAATTTCTCATTGATATGTAGCCAAAGAGTTATGGGATCATTTGAAGAAACGATTTTCTGTTGTAAGTGGGTCACGAATTCAACAATTGAAGGCTGATTTGGCTTGCCGTAAACAGAAAGAGAGTACTGTTGAAGCATACTATGGTCGAATGAATCAACTTTGGGATAATCTTTCAAAGTTTCGACCTATACGTGTGTGTAAGTGTGCAAACTACACATGTGATATTGGTACCTTACAAGAATCTGATCGTGAACAAAACATAATGCATCAGTTCTTATATGGCTTGGATGATAATTTCAGATCGATTCGATCTTGTTTGGTGGCACGCGTTCCTATGCCTTCTCTTGAAGAGGTATACAGTATTGTGCATCACGAAGAAGACAACTTGCGCTCTCCAGCTGAAGAAAGACCTGAACTTACCGCTTTTGTTATGCAAACTAAAGCACAGTTTAAAACCGAAGAGAAAGATAAAAGTGTGATGTGTCGTCATTGTAACCAATACGGTCATAGTTTAGAAAGCTGTTATGCTGTTGTGGGTTACCTCGAGTGGTGGGGTGATCGTCCACATAGTCGTGTGGTATAAGGAACGGTAAGTGATGGTCATCCTAAGAACACTTGGAATGGGAACAAAAACAAAGCATATGCAAATATTGTTCATGTTCCGGAGATTGACAAGAATGTGCAAGCAAATTATACAATAACAGGCAGAGATTGTGATGGTGGTAATGGTTTAACCGATCATCAATGGAGAGCCATCAAAAGTATCTTAAACACTGGGAAAGAGAGCAATAGTTCTGAGAAAATATCGGGTAAGTTTTCTCTTGAATCTTCTGTTTTACCTTGGATTTTGGATACAGGAGCTTCACACCATTTAACGAGAAAGTTTGATATATTAACAGATGTAAGAGATACATACCCAGTCTTGGTTATTATGGCTGATGGGAGAGAGCAAGTTTCGTGTAAAGAAGGGTCAATCAGACTTAGTGATCGATTGGTTATGAAATCTGTTTATTATATACCGGATTTGCAGTCTCATTTGATCTCACTAACACAATTGATAGATGAAAACAATTGTGTACTACCAGGAGCTGACAAATTCCTTGTTTTTCAGGACCGATGTACGAAGACAGTGATTGGAGCAGGTAAACATGTAGGTGGGACGTTTCACTTCAGGTTTGTTGAGGTGTCTGCTTCAGTTACAGTTAAAGAAAATAAAACGCAAAAGTTGTGGCATTCCAGGATGGGGCATCCATCTTTCAAGCCCATTGGATTGCTACCTTTTATTCATAGTTCTGTTTATTCATTTTCGAATAAGTGTGATGTATGCTTTCGAGCAAAACAGACAAGAGATTCCTTTCCAATAAGTTTGAATAAAACTACAAAGATTTTTGAGTTAATCCACGTCGATATTTGGGGTCCCTATAGAACGGTTTCACATTGTGGTGCAAGGTTCTTTCTAACAATTGTTGATGGATTATTCAAGAGAGGTGAAGCAGCAACAAGCTTAAAGAATTTTCTGGCTTTAACTAAACACCAATTTGATACAAAGGTCAAAGCAATAAGAAGTGTTAATGACCAAGAATTCTTGAGTTTATCGAGTTACTTTCGAACAGAGGGAATAGTGCATGAGACATCGTGTGTGGGTACACCACAACAGTATGGTCGAGTAGAAAGAAAACAGAGGCACATTCTTAATGTTGCTAGAGCTCTTCTTTTCCAAGCTCATTTACCGGTCAGTTTTTGAGGAGAGCGTGTGCTTACTGCATCATATCTCATTAATCGAACTCTGAGTGCTCTGTTGGAGAATAAAACTCCTTATGAACGTCTATATAACAAGCCTCCACCATATGAACATCTCAAAGTTTTCGGCAGCCTTTGTTATGCTCATAATCAAAATCGTGGAGGAGACAAATTTGAACAAAGAAGTCGAAGATGTATGTTTGTTGGTTATCCTCACGGCAAGAAAGGTTGGCGGCTCTATGATCTAGAGAAACAAGAGTTCTTTGTATCTCGAGATGTTGTTTTTCTTAAAGATAGATTTCCTTTTGAATCAAGTGAAGGACATATGAATACTTGTGAAAACGATTCTGCACTTTGAACTCCTTTGAGTCAAGGTCATTATGATGTTGATGATGAGCGTGAAACACCTGCACCACGACTACATACTCCGTCATCTACTCTGTTTGATGTAGACTCAATAAGCACGTCTCAACCACTTCCAAGTGAACCTACAGCTAGTGTATCTCCTCCAGTACATACAGAACAACCTGCAGTTTTGCATGAACCAGAACCTGCAGCTATACCACCTGTTGAACCGCAACCTGAAACACAGCTTGGAAGAGGTCACATAACTAAAACTCGGGCTGTAAACTCAAAGACGTTGTAGTCAATGCAGTAGAGAGTAAGTATGGTAAGGTGGTTTATCCACAATCTGCATCTGATACGATTGAGAGATTTTCAAAATCTCATATTGCTTTTGTAACAACAATCAAAAAACATGTTGAACCAAAAACATACAAAACAGGCTATGGAAGATGAAATGTGGCGCAAAGCCGTGGATATGGAGTATAGTGCTATTTTTGATCTAAACACTTGGGAGGTTATTGATATTCCTTTGGGCAAGAAAGCTTATAGTAGTCAATGGGTTTTCAAAGTGAAACTTAATTCTGATGGAATGTTGGAGAGGTACAAAGCACATTTGGTAGCTATGGGTAATAATCAAGTTGAAGGAGAAGACTATAAAAAGACTTTATCACCCGTGGCTAAAATGAGAACTGTAAGATTGTTTCTAAATGTTGCTGCTAAACGAAATTGGACTGTACACCAAATGGATGTGCATAACGCTTTTCTTCATGGTGATTTAGAAGAGGAAGTGTATATGCGTATGCCTCCTGGTTTTCAACATCATGACAAGAACAAAGTATGTAAACTGAAAAAGTCGATATATGGAATAAAATAAGCACCAATATGCTGGTTTGCAAAGCTTTTAATGGATCTTTTGGAATACGGTTTTGAACAAGCAAAGGCGTATTACTTTCTTTTCACTTTCAACAAGAAGGGTGTTCGGATACATATATTAGTAAATGTAGATGATTTGATTATTGCAGGAAATAATACTCAAGCAACACACGAATTCAAGGAGTATCTTGCCACATGCTTTCATATGAAAAACCTTGGACCATTAAAATACATTCTTAAATTTGAGGTCGCTAGGAACCAAATTGGTCTATACTTGTGTCAACGCAAATATGCTCTTGACATTATCTCTAAAACAGGAATGTCCGATGCAAAGCCAGCTGTATTTCCTCTCGAACAGAATCATCATTTTGCCTTGTCTGATTCCGCATTGTTAGAAGATCCCAAACGTTACTGGAGGCTTTTGGGACAGTTGATTTACTTGGTTAATACAAGACCGGATTTGGAATTTTATGTTCATGTTCTTGCACAATTTATGCAGTCACCAAGAGAGGATCATTGGCATGCTGCCTTGCGTATTGTTCGATATCTGAAATCGAGTCCCGGTCAAGGTATTCTGCTAAGATCTGATGACACTTTTGAAATTAATGGCTGGTGTGATTCTGATTGGGCTAGTTGTCCTCTCACAAGATGTTCAGTTACAAGGTACTTCGTTCAGCTTGGTCATTCACCGGTATCGTGGAAGACAAAGAAACAAGACACTGTGAGTCGCTCATCTACAGCAGCCGAATACAGGTCCATTGCATTTCTTGTTCAAGATTTAATATGGATTAAACGAATGTTACACATTCTAGGTGTTGAACACAAGCAGCCTATGATTGTGAATTGTGAAAGTAAATCGACCATTTACATTGCCACAAACCCGGTTTTCCACGAATTGACAAAGTACGTTGAGTTAGATTGTCATTTTGTTCGAGATAAGCTTGTTCGGTGTAATATACAATTTGTTCATTTGGCATCTCAAGCTCAACTCTCAGATATACTTACGAAACCAATTGGAAGAGATGGTTTTTATGACTTCAAAAGCAAGTTGGAGCATACAAATTAATTGACAGAATTTCCTACTTTGAAAGATTATGTTTCTAATTATGTTTCCTTGATATCTTAGCTTGATTGGCTGTATAGTTTGTTATATATCTGTAATCTGGTTGATCGATCAATACACAGATAATTTCAGAGCCTCTCTTCTCTCTTTACCAATTCTGGAACTTATTTTAATATCACTGAATCTGACTTAGTAGAGACAAAATAGATACAAAAAAGTCAACATGAAGAAACTTTCAATTTTTAGTGTGTAGGACGCGTTTGTTTGCATCTTTGGGTCAACTCTAATGATCATTAATTGTCTTGATCTTCTCTGACTTTTGATCAAATCAATTTGAAACCATGTCCTAGATAAAAATCATCACTTCTTGTTTCAGAGCAGAGAGTACGTCATCTTACGAATTATCTCGCAGAGAGATCTCATCACTAAAGAACGGAGGATTACTAGTAGAAGAGCTGATTCGTATTTCCAACGGAAACTACAATCCTTTCCGTATATTCACCAAACACGAGCTAAGCAAAGTAACCAAAGACTACAATCAAGACCTTATCTTACTTATTGATGACTACTATGAATTATTTGAAGGGGTCCTTGGGAACAGAGGAACATTGGTAATAAAAAAAATGAATGATCATGAAGAGTTTGTGGAGTATTAGGGAAATTGCTATAGCTGCAAATCTCAGTACGAATTCGAATCTGACGAAGCTTTTGGGTTGTTGTTTGGAGAGCATAATACCGATTATTGTCTTTGAATATGTATCAAACGGGAATCTATCTGCTTACTTGCAGGACAAGAGAGTTCTTCTTCCATGGAGATCTAGGGTTCGTATCACGGCTCAAGTTGCAGCTGCTATAGTTTATCTCCATGTTGGGAAATCAAGACCTCTAATTCACAGACATGTGAAGATAGGTAATGTTTACTAGACAATAACTTCAACGCTAAACTATTTGATTTTGGACTTTCCTTAGAAGTTCCATTAGGTAAGACTTATGTACAAGCATTAGTTGAAGGAACAATAGGGTTTATAGCTCTAGAATTAGTAAATACTGGAAAATTTAATGAGAAGACTGATGATTTCGCATTTGGGGCTACGTTTATCGAGATCTTGACTGGGAGAGAGCCTCATGATGTGTTCATTGAAGCTTCTCGTGATCAATGTCCAAGTCTCACTCTAGTTGAAGATTCTTCTGTAATTCCTGTAACTTTACCTACAACAAAGGATTTTTTGGTGTTTTTGAAGTCGAATTTGATAAAAGACGGGAAGCAAAACACATTAGAGGCGAGTGCAGAGCTAGCTGCAAGCTGTGTGGAAGTGTTGCCAGAGAAGAGGCCAAACATTGAAGAAGTGGCTAAAAAGCTGAGACAAATTCAAAACATGTAAACTAAAAAAATTTCCAATATTTTGGACGTTGAATGATTAAACTACATTCTTCTATAATTTGTTTGTGAAATAGGGTCAAAGTATATAACATAAAAACAAAGTGGTGATGGTATAGAGTTTTTCACTTTGAGGTAGAAAGTTTTCATGGTTGTGTCGAAATAGGATGAAAGTATTCAAAAATGTAAGTAGGAGTTTTAAATTGTTAATAGAGAACCCATGCACTAGTAAGTGGTTGTAGGAATCAGTTGGGACACAATGTAAATCCAACAATTTTGAATTTGATTATCGTGGGAAACTAAATTGTTATTGTTTGGCCAGACGAAGATGAAACTATATTTTAAGTCTTATAAAAATTTTGGAGCAAAATTAGTGGCGAGTGCTAGTTTTTCATAGATTAGTGGCTTTGATCCAGGTCTGGGTTAATAAAAAAAAATTGTTAAAACATAGAATTGGATTACAAAGTGTATAAGATTAAGGTTTAATTTGTTCAAAACAGAGATTCGGGGTGAAAATACATAAAAGTGAAAAGTTTAGGGTTCAACTTGAAAAAATCCGATACATTAGGCGAAAATGTTATAATATTGAAAGTTCAGGCGTTAAAATGCAATATATCTGATTAACAAAAACCGAATTAAATAACAAAAAAAACGGAACTAAATTTCTGCAGCGTCGAAGAAAATGAATCTTTACGACGATGAAACTCTGAAGCAGGAAGTAATCTACCTTCACTCTCTATGGCACCAAGGTCCTCCGTCTCGAAACCCAATCCCTAACCCTAATTTCAATCCAATTACAAGATCCAGACCAAATTACATCCCACCGGCGGATTTGCAGCTTCTTTCTCGCTATGGTGCCGTTGGTCCACAAATCATACCGAGAAACCCTAATTATATTCAAAATCTCCACAATAATAAGCGTCCGAGACCAGATTCGGGTCGAGAATGGCCTGTCAAGGAAATGCTTCAGCCTACAAGATCTGGATGGCCTGAATCCAAACCGTGTAAGAAGGCACGACCAATTTCGGCGGAAGAGAAAGCGAAATTAGCTGCGAATATGCTTCAGAGAGATATCCATCGCACTTGTCGTGCGTTCATTAGCCGAAAATCCGGCGAAGAAGATAGCTCCGTCGCTGATGGAGATGGATCGGGTAGTGATGAAGGAGATGATGATGATCAGTCGTTATCTTCTTCAAAGGAATTTCAGTTTTTGTCGAAAGTGTTTGAAGAGAACGGGAAGTTGAAGGAATACTATGAGAAGAATACTGGGAATGGTGAATTCTGGTGTTTGGTTTGTGGTGGTACTGGAGAGAAAAGTTGTAGGAAATTTAAGAGCTGTTTGGCTTTAGTTCAACATTCACTTGCGATTCACAAGACTGATTTGAAAAATCAGCATAGAGCTCTTGCACAGGTTGTCTGTAATGTTCTTGGCTGGGACGTTAACAATCCAGTTGCTTCAAGCCAAAAGGACTCTCAGGTAAAGAATTGATACATTGAAAATCATTAGGTTGCAATTATTGTAGTCTGTGGCTTCGAAAGAGATGATTGATTTGCTTGTGTGAATCCAATTAAGGGCTGCATTATAGTCTTATAGTTCATGTTACTAGCTGGTTATAATGATCAAATACAAGCTTATTTGTCTATTTATGCTGTTGTGAGTAGGTTTGGTCTGATTATTGTAGTGAAAGGTAGGTTATTAGTAATAGTGTTAGACTTCTAGTCATTCAGAATTATGAGCTTTATAATAGTGTTAGACTTCTAGTTATTATGATCAAAAACAAGCTTATTTGTCTAGTTATGCTGTTGTGAGTAAAGGGTTTGGTCTGATTATTGTGGTGAAAGGTAGGTTATTAGTAATTGTGTTAGACTTCTAGTCATTCACAATTACTGAGCTTTATTTCTTTCTGTTTTTGTTTTTGACAGACAATGGGCATAGAGGCGGCTGTGCAATGTGCATCTGAGCTGTCTTCGAACTTAAAGAAACCTCAAGAGAAACACCAGATCATTTTAGTTGATGGAAATGTAAAGGCTGCAGTAGTAGAAATGCAACAGAACGCTTCAGAATCTTTGAAAGACATTTTTGCTAAGGATAGTACTGGTTCAGTTGATAAAATGGAGGAGAATGGTGATGAAAATTTGTCTGAGGAGTTGGGGTTCATATCTAAAGTCTTCTCAGAGAACGATGAGATCAAGAGTTACTATGAAAAAAACTGTAACACGGGAGCTTTTATCTGTATGGTGTGTTGTGCTGCGACTGACAAGAAGATGATAAAAAGATTCAAACACTGTAATAGACTTGTTCAGCATTGTATAAAAGAGTCTAAACTGAAAATACGAGCTCACAAGGCTTTTGCTCGGTTTGTCTGTGAACTACTTGGCTGGGATTCTGATAATCTTTCACGTCCAGTAATGAAATATGTTGCTCCTCTTGTCGAATCTGATGCTAACCAGAACAATGAGAACCCACCATCTGTGATCGAGGTACTGTATTAAAGTATACAAAGAGAACAAACTCTGTCTCTTTTACTCATTTATTTCTCAATTGAACTGTGTAAATCATTTCAGGAACATATGTGTGAAGATAAAGCTGAATAATCGACAGAACAACAGTGACTCTGAGGCATGTGTCGGTATGTATACATCGTACTTGATCAAATTTATCACTATTTTTGCTTTCAGACATTCTTATCTGGTTGATCTGTTGGTTAAGTTTTAATGGAATGAACCATTGTTTCTGTTTTGTGTTCGCAGAGGCATAATCATGTTGTTCTCTTCTCAGAAGTCAGTTTAAGAGTCAGACATGAACAAAGTTATGCATATGGAAAGGCACTGAATCTTCAGGTACGATTCCTAGTTTTATAACTTGGTGTGGAGTCGTCAAAGACGATGTTATCCAACTTTTGATTCTGAAATTTTATAAATTAATAAGAATGTTTTCTCTTCTTTAGCTGATAATTTTGGAGTACTCTCAAGGAAACCAGAAGTATATGTGTATCTTTTTTAAAATCATAAAAAAAAAAAGGAACAAAAAAAATGAAATACTAGGCAACGTATGAATATTTTTAAAAATTTTATCATATTTAAAAAATATTACTGTCTCATTGTAGAAAGAAAAAAAAATATAAAAACGTCCAGCAAAATGTTTATAATTGAAATTAATTTCAAGATAAAAATTTTAAAATGCGTGTTGAGCTGTTTTGGGCTGAACAGTTGTGGGCCTTAGATATCCATCATAAGCCCAAACATTTATCATTTCTTATATTCTTCTCCATTTTAATCAATTGGGCTGGACTGGGCGGGTCAAATATCACCTCTACTTGTCACTTTTAGAGAAGCGCAAACAGAAAAACATCGAGTTCGTCTGCAAAGTCAGATCAAAATGGGGAAAAAAGAAGATTCAAAGATGAACATCGCCATTATTCATCCAGATCTTGGAATAGGTAATGATCTTCATCAATCACTGTTAACCTTCTTCCGCAATCGGTCGTTTTCCTCGGTTCTTATCGAATTATTACCAAATTCACTTATTATATGTAATCGAGAGATCGACTGCGAATCGAACAACCTTAGTTTTAATCATCTGTTTTTTTTCTGGTGTGTGAAGGTGGAGCTGAGAGATTGATGGTCGACGCGGCTGTTGAGCTTGCGTCAAACGGTCATAATGTTCATGTCTTTACCTCTCACCATGACAAATCCAGATGTTTTGAGGAAACTCTCTCTGGTGAGTGACTATTTAGAGTTGAGTTTTAGAATATTGATACACTAGATAAGTGGAAGCTTTTCTATGGAATTTGATGTGTGAGTGCACTTAAAGAATCATCTAACAGAGATCTTAAGATTCTTAAAGCTCGATTCTAAGCTTGGAAATCTACCCATGCAGTTTTAGGATATTCTTCAAAATTGTAACAATTGTATAATCACTGTTTAAGATTTGTGTTTTATGTTGTAACAAACTAACTAGGTATCTTTCAAGTTACGGTGTATGGTTCTTTCCTGCCACGGCATATATTCTACCGGCTACACGCTGTGTGTGCATATTTGCGTTGTTTGTTTGTTGCTCTCTGTGTTCTTTTGGGCTGGTCTTCTTTCGATGTCGTACTAGCAGACCAGGTTTCAGTTGTAGTCCCATTGCTAAAGCTCAAAAGGTCATCAAAGGTAATGAAACTTTCATTTAACTATTATATATTGTGATCAGTGAGTATCGTGATTTAATCAGGATGATATTTGGATACAGGTTGTTTTCTACTGTCATTTCCCGGATCTCTTGCTAGCTAAGCATACAACTACGCTTAGGCGGATGTATCGGAAACCCATCGACTTCATCGAAGAATTAACCACAGGTTTGGTTTCATTTTATTAATTGTCCATCCTCTATTGTTTGTAACTTCACCTCTAGTTTTCAATTTCTCTTCACTTCTGTTCATCTAAATTAAAGTCATCTTATATCACTTGTGGTGTCTTAGGAATGGCTGATATGATCCTTGTTAACAGTAACTTCACAGCATCAACATTTGCCAAGACGTTTAAGAGTCTTCATGCAAGAGGAATTCGTCCAGCTGTTCTTTACCCGGCAGTGAATATCGATCAGTTCACTGAACCCCATACTTATAAGTATTGTATATCCCTGAACTCCTATATTCCAGGATATAAAATCAAGCTCCCAAATCATAAACTACTTCTCTGCAGGTTTCTATAATTCTTTTTTCTTCTTCTTTGTCTCGAGCAGGTTGAATTTCCTTTCGATAAACCGCTTTGAGAGGAAGAAGAACATCGATCTAGCCATTTCAGCTTTTTCTAGTCTATGTAAAAATAAGCAAGATCTAAATGATGTTACCCTTATCGTTGCAGGTTAGTTTACTATTACTCCTCTTTCTTTCATAATCATTATTGCATAAAGTCATACTGTTTGCATTCTAAGACAACCCCATTATTCAGGTGGATACGACGTACGATTGAAAGAGAATGTTGAGTACTTGGAAGAGCTCAAAAACTTAGCCGAGAAAGAAGGAATTTTGAATCGAGTAAACTTCATAACATCTTGTTCAACCGCCGAAAGAAATGAACTTCTCTCAAGCTGCTTATGCGTTCTCTACACACCCACGGTAAAAAGACTCACCATCTTATTCATTTCGTGCGAGTTTTCAATATCATTCTCATTCTCATGGTTTATATCAAATTCTAGGATGAACATTTTGGTATTGTTCCATTAGAAGCAATGGCTGCATACAAACCTGTAATAGCTTGCAACAGTGGTGGTCCTGTAGAGACAGTCAAAAATGGAGTATCAGGCTTTCTCTGTGAACCGACTGCTGAAGATTTCAGTATGGCAATGGCTAAATTCATCGAGAATCCTGAATTGGCGAATAGAATGGGAGCTGAAGCTAGGAAACATGTTGAATCGTTTTCTGTGAAGACTTTTGGACAGAAGTTAAATCAGTATCTCTTAGATGTAGTTTCAAGTTTTAAAGAAGATTGAGAATAGAAGGTTTTGAAGACATTGAGAGAAACATAAACTTTTCTCTTCTGCTCGTTTTGTAATCAAGGAAATTAATCAAAAACAATTCTCTACTTCTTCTTTTAGCCTTCGCTTATCACTATTCCTCCGACTCGCTGTAAATCGCTGCCATTGTTGTGTATAACATATTGAGATCGAAGGAAAAATTGTGAAAGATGAATTTCGAGTTTTGTTTCACTGAGCTAATATAATTACACTTAAATATGGGCCAACTCTTATTGTTATAAGATTGCGAATTGCGATTAACTGAAATCCTGGATTTAATAAGGCCCAAAAGATTCGGCCAAGCCCACGATAATTCTGGATTTTAAAAGGCCCAAACAACTTGGCCAAGCGCGTAGGGCGCGTAAAATAAATCAAGAGTTAAAACTTATCCCACTCGCAGCATCAGCGCGTTGAGCGCGTGTCGCCAATTTCCCTGGGTTTAAGTTTTTTAGGCGCGTGGAACTTTTATTTTTTTTCTTCGAGACCAGAATTACTAAAAAGACGCTAAATGGAAAGAAGGTTTCAAAATACTTCTTTCGACTGTTTCTTCTGATTCTCTCAATGCAATCTGCTGATTCAAATTCATTCTCGAGCTTATCACTATTCCTACGCGAAAAATACATTCGATTGTAATTTACGAGGTAATAGTGCGTGTGATCATTCAATGCGCATGATTAATGAGTGATGACTCTTTTGATCATTACGACCAAACAATGACAAGTGTCTTGTACTTGACATCATCGTCATATCTTAATAGAATATACATCGATAGTCGCTACTTAGTATTTATAGTATTGTCTTATAATTTACATTCAAGTCACAAAAATGGCTTCTTCTACTACGGAAGGTGGCTTTTCGTCTCTGAGATTGGCTGCTGATAAGTACAGATCAATCTTAAACGATGAAAAAACAGGTAACATACGGTGGCGATACGGAGGTCCTCCAATTTTTGACACAGTGAACAAGCTCTTCGAAGAAGAAAGAACCCATGTAAATAAAACAACTCTCTACTCTTATGTCTTTTTTTCTTTTTAATGTTTTTGTAAACTTGAACTACACATAAACAAAGCTGATAAAAACCATAAGGTATTGGTCATATCTGACTTTTGTATATAAACTTACAAATGTTTAACTAGTATATATACTTTAAAAACTTACAAGACTTTCTCGTAATATTACTTGATATATGTTTTTATGGGGAAAAATGTCATAATGGCATTAGATAAAAAAGAAGCCTAAGATGGACAGACAGACAAGTAATCGCGGGTTATTGGTTGCAACTTAGTCTAGATAATAATCAGAAATGCGATTGAGACAATTGAACAACTCCAAAATGTCAATATCGATCTCCTAAATATTCAACTTTCTATGCAAATAGTACAACCTTTTAATATATGTATAAAAGTAAACTTATAGATTAAATTACACTGACATTAGTGAATGTGATCACCTAAATATGAGATTATAAAAGAGACAAGTAAGCATAACTCTCTCTTCATCAAAAGCTAATATGGCTACTAAGGAAGAGAGAGATAAGTATAGATCAGTCCTTGCAGATGCAGGACATGTTCAATGGAGGTATGGTCACCCTCCAGACTTCAAAACTGTGAACCAGCTTTTTGAAGAAGGCCAGACCAAGGTCCTTTGGTCAAAATATGTTTCTCACTTAAGGTATTTGGCTGCTATGTTAACAATCTGTGAATTTAATTCGTTGATTGTGTACAGGTTTGGCCAGAAGGATCGTTAGAAGAGACTGTACAAAACGCAATCAAGTCATGGGAGATGGAGTTTTCACATAAGATCCGTTTACAAGACTTCAAGACTATAAACCCTGAAAAATTTAAGCTCTTTGTCAATGGTAATTCCTCGTCCTAGATATTCAGTTCTTTAATTTGATTTAGATTGGTTCTTTCAGTTTTAGAAATATGGCAATCATATAGGTACCAACTAAAATTAGTTTGGTTTTCGGTTTTGGTTCTAAATAATTACTTGAAATAGGAACCAAATTTGACCCAAAATAATCTAAGTTCTCAATCAATACGGTTTTGTAACAAAAGGTAACCAAAAATTCAAATTTTTTAGTAAATAGTTAGTATGATAAGAACCAAAAGTAATGTAACCAAAGAACAAGACAATATTTAGAATAATTAATTAATTAGTACAAATTAGTTTCAGATCTTGCTTCTTATTTAGTTATTTTCGGTTATTGGTTAAAAAACGAACCAAAAACCAAACAACCAAGATATTGAAACCGAACGGTTATTTGCCAAAAACCAAACCAAAATCAGTTCGATTCGTTTTAGTTTTTCGGTTCCGGTTTTTGTTCCCATGGCTAGTTCCCAGAAACATTTAAATCAATGATCTTTAACTGCATATAATTACCAAACCGAGATGTGTAAAGTGGGTTTAAATGATCAGGGAGAGAAGGTATATCGGCTGAAGAGACGCTTTCGCTTGGGAGTTATAGTGCTTTGCTTAAGAACTCTTTACCTGAAGAGTTTCAGTACTATAAGCCTGAGGAAGAGAGCTTTGAGTCATCGCATGATGCCTTTAGATCTGCTTTACCACGCGGGTTTGCGTGGGAAATACTCTCTGTGTACTCCGGACCACCTATTATAGCCTTTAAGTTTAGACATTGGGGATACTTTGAAGGACCTTTTAAAGGTCATGCACCTACTGGAGAAATGGTTCAATTCCTGGGTCTAGGAGTTTTAAAGGTATGCCTGAATAAACATGAACTTGTCTCTCTCTCTATAGCATCAGGATTTACTTACTACCAGAGGTTTCTACAGGTTGATGAAACGCTTAGAGCGGAGGAGATTGAGATTTACTATGATCCAGGAGAGCTGTTTGGGGGACTACTCAAGGGACCTCCTATATCAGAGACCAAAACCACAGACAGTGGAGACAATACTGCAGAGAAACAACACTGCCCCTTCACACATTAAGAAAAAATTATGATCTACTGATGTCTATTGTAACCTATACGAATGGTTTTTATACTAAAAATAAGAAAAACAGAAGTGTATTTGATCCTTTAAAGAATATATTGTAACAGTCACTTTGTTACCGGAATACGTTATATAAGTTACGTAGGTGTCACAGTAATAGTACAGATAAATTACAGCAAGAACTAGAATAAGACGATTAATTTAAACTGACCAGTTTCTAGCAGAGCTCAACCTTTGAATCTGCCCCGTTCTGACATTCATCCATGAGAGCCACGTTCAACATTTCAGTACAGAATTGATCATCAGGTTTCAACCATAAGGCCTGAAAATAAAGAAAAGATACCAAAATATTAACATGAAAATTGTTCAGCTCATCGTCCCATAGAGAAGGAAAGTGTTAACATGCTAACTATTAAGGAAATCATTAAAGTTCTCTCATATATAGTAGTGTGTATACCTTATGATAATATGAGATGGCAGCTGAGAAATTCCCCTGAAAAGTTACGTTTTTTTGTGATAATTAACGTTAGTACTGTTTAGAAGAAATGACTGGTGTTTAAGATACATTCAAATACCTGCAAATGGTAGGTGTAAGCTAAGCCGGAATAAGTGCTTAAGCTTTTAGTTGATAGTGTAAGTGCTCGTTCATAATATGAAATAGCTTCACGGTCCTTCCTATTACATAAGAATCTTCACGAGTCAATAACTTCATGACATTCACAACACAGGATTGCCAACATAAGAGGTAGATCATGGTAGTTGTGTGAGCATCAATATACCTTAGTTTTCTATACGCATGAGCGAGATTGACCACAGTTGGTTCCCAGGTTTCAGTTAATGCAGATGGTATATGGGCCAATGTCTTCTCAAACCAGCGCACAGCTTTACCATACCTAATGTAGTGGATGACGTTTACTCAATTTACTGGATAGATACCTTCTCATTTTGTGATGTAAATTTCTGACTAATAGCATTTGAAATTTCTGACTAATAGCATTTGAAAATTCGGACATAACAGACTGTAAAGAGAAGAGGAACGCACTCTTTCATATGATATGCAACAACTCCAAGTTCATTATAAACAAGTGGATCCGAAGGGCATATCGCCTTTGCTTGCATGAAAAACTGGATAACAACAAAGGATCACACAAAATACAATGTTAACACAAAAACAGGTCATATAGTTTGAAGACACCACACAGCAATTTGTAACTTGTTACCTGGTCTGCAAGCTTGTAGCTGTGAGTTCGCATATACTCCATTCCAATGTACAAAGTTGGCAAATGACACCTGGAACAAGATAATATCAAGATTCAACCTGTAAAGACAATTTTGTAACGTAATAAGAAGACTTTCACAATGCTCAGGGCTGAGGATGATTCATTTTGAAGAAAAGAGAAGTGACTTGATTACCCTGGAAACAGCCTAGCAGCAGTGCGATAGGCAGACATGGCTTGGTCACCCTCCTCTTGTGCAGCAAAGGAATTACCAAAGCCTATCCAAGCTGGTGAGAATGAGCCATCTATACTCGTAGCTTTGCTGTAAGACCATAGTAGAAGAAATGGAGCTTCAAATCAGACACATACTCATTAAACCTATCAACTAAAGTTGATCAATCCTGCATAATGCCATAACATGATTACCTAAAGTATCGCCGAGCCTCTGCATACTTTTTAATACAATAGTAGTAACAACCCACCGCAAACCATGACAACGCCCTACAAGGTCATGAATGAGTTATTACACCACAAAGGATCGAGCACAGAAATCCTGATTACATACTAACTTATAAAATTTAAGCTCAAACACCAAATATTATGAAAACATTTTCAGCTAGATCAAGTACAGAACATTTTCAACCAAAAGATTAACAGAAGAGACCATGCTCTCTAAGTTTATTTTTCCCCTTGACAAGCTTAACCATATAACAGGTTATATATCCTAGCTACAGTTGGGATAAAAACAGAACTATATTAAATTGACAGGCTCACCCACTGGCAATAGAGCTTGAGAAAATAATTTTATACTCACTTCAAAGGATAGTCTTTCACCAAATTGCATGCCATTAGATAGAGCTCATTTGAATTACCAAGTTCCATGGCAGCAGCCAGATGTACCGAGGTACACTTCAGATGAAAGGGGTCTTTCTCAAGTAGCCTGTCAAATAAGACCAAGAGGGTCCACGTTACTAGAATCAAGATAGTTTCATATTGCTCAAAATTTAGTACCAGCAGTAATATACAACTTACGCAGATGTTAGTTCAAAACACTTCTGATATTCACAGCATTGATGGTAGTACTCAGCTTTACAGGCCAACAGATCAGTATTATTAACCAATGTACTGTTCATAGATGAGCCAGAGACACTACCACTAGTTTCATTCTCAAGCTTCTTGAACTTAGCTTCTACTGTGCTCTCGTTGTCATACTGAACATGAATAACTTATAAGTACCACGGAGAAAGAGAAAAGATGCTTACAAATAGAACTGAGGAGAATAGAGAATCACAACGCAAATTTCAAATACCAGTGCCACATAACAATTAAAACATATCGAATCAAACACTTTACAGCACAGAAACATTTACCTTCTTTACGAAGCATGAATAGAATGAAGAGAGCCATCCGTCTTCTGGACTGAATTGTAGTGAAGAAAGCAGATTTGCTTCTGAATTTTATTCAAATCAAAGTCTCAGTTACCTTCTAGATCATGTACCACGAAACAAACAAAGCAATAAAGTGAAGAGCACCAGAAGAGATTTATTTATAACTCACCTTCTTCAGATGTAAGCATATGACTTTCAATAAGGCATTCCAAAGCCTGAAAGAACAGATTACAGAATCACATTCACGTTTTTTCTACTATATACACTAATAAAAAGAATTTTATCTTCCCACATAACCACATTAGCTCAGTAACTTCCCATTGTCACTGGAAATAACACGCAGCAATTAACTAGGGAGCTAGAAGTACCTCATAGCACAGAGGATCAGCCTTGATAGCAGCTTTATACCTACAACCAGAGATGAAGTTATGATTCCCAAACAGCAATCAATTATAAAAGATGATTAAGCCAACGTATAAAGAAGTTTTCAACATTTGCTACTAGCAATTCAGTGAATATTAAACGCATATTGAGTTCAAGTTACTCCACTAAATCAAAAACATCACTCTCTGTCATAAAAATGCAGAGGACAGATAATTCCTTGAACAAGAAAGATAGGTGAAAAGAAGTCCACTAACCATTGTCTAGCCTGAGAACGGTTCTGTAAGGCTCCATATGCTTTTCCTCTAAGGAAACATATTGCCGATGATATCTGCAAAAGCATATATCAATTCACGGAGTTACATAACCTTCAACCTCAGCTGGTAAAGCGGAAAGAGTAGGTAATCGTCAACCAGTTTATTCGCATAATTTTGCTCACTAATCCTTCTATTGTTGTATATATACTACTACCTATATTTAGAATGAAGATTATACTATTGCAGAAGAGGAAGAAAAACTTACATTAATCTCTCGATCCTCTCCATCTTTATCAAAATCTATCACGTTACCATCTTTAGCATCATAAACAATTCCATCTTCATCAACCTTAGCATCACCAAGCATCAATAGACATTGGTCCCATTCCTTCAATTCCTCCTAAAAAACAACACAAAAATCACCGATAAACCCTAAACACCTTCCATTAAACCAAAACCATCTGAATTCCCAAAACTCATCACAATTAAAACAAGCGAGAGGAATAAATAGATAGAAACATGGGAAAAATTGGAATTACAAGGCACTTCGCGGCGAGGTAACGGAATCGAAGATCCCGAAGAACAATCTTAGAAGCATTAAGTAGGTGAAACGCGCGACGGTAATGGCGACCTAGAAAGAGAGCTTGAGCTTGCATATATATGTCCGCTGGGTCATTGGTGAGAGCCGCCACTTTGTCGGCGAAGAAGATAGCCGACGAGTACAAATGCTTACTGACACAATCTCGAACTACACCACGGATCTTCTCAATTTCTTCCTCCCTCATGATTTCACACACTCTCGAATTTCTAGAAACAGCAAAGTCTGCAGCAATCTAACAAAACAAAACAGAATTCTAAGAAATTAATCGAGAAATTTTGTTCTTCGTCACTCTCTCGAGTCGAAAGTGTTTGCGCGAGCGACTCGTCGGGAGAGTATACATATTCATCAGTCATCACGTTTGGGCCTCAAGCCCATTAAGTACCAAGCTTAATACTGCAACCCAATAAGTTATGGGCTTTGGGCTCATTGTTCAAACCCACGAGTTGATTGTTCAGCTGAACATCGAACGGACGGCGAGTAAAGTAGCCACTGGAGTCGGACGGATTTGAGAAACTTAAACGACGATTAAGCTCTCTCAGTCTTCAATCAGTTACTCGTTCTTGCTCCATTTGATCATTTGTAGCGTTGTATGTACATAATCGTTACTTGTTCTCGCTACATTTGATCTATTCTCTTTGTCGGAAGGTTTTGTGAAACAAGGGATTTTTTCGGAAACTTAAACAACGATTAAACTCTCTGAGTCTTCCTTCAGAAAACGTTAGTAGTTCTCGCTCCACTTTGATCTATCTCTTCCGTTATTGAATGCATTTCTGATCATTTGTACAGTTTTGTGAAAATTTACTCGATTCTTTATCCGACTATATGTTGTGAGTCTTATGGGTTCAATGCTTGCTATGCAGATTAAATGGGTGGAGGTAGAAAGAAACGTGTTGGTGTCAAAAGATGGAGTAAAGTTGACTACTTAAGCAATTTGCCAGAATCATTGCTATGTAAGGTTCTCTTGAATTTTCCTATGAAGGATGTTGTTAGAACTAGTGTTTTGTCCAAAAGATGGAGAAATCTATGGAGATACAGACCACGATTGGACGTGAAAGATGATTATTTTCGAAACTACAAAACATTCGTCAGTTTTGTCGATGCCTTCTTGGGTTTCAACAGTGAGTCATATCTAGAAAATTTTAAGTTAGATTTACTCTGGTGATATTGGTAAAGGCGATGGGAATCTTGAATTTGGTCTTGTCAGTCGTTGGATCAACACTGTGGAGTTGGGATATACAAACGCCTACAAAGCTGTGCACTTGTGAGAGCTTGGTATCCTTAAAGCTTTATGGAGTATCTTTGGCATGTCCCAAGTTTGTTTCTTTACCATGTCTCAAATTCATGGATTTAAGTGTAGTTCAAGTTGCCAACGCTTTGGATTTGGAAAAGCTCATCTCAGCCTGCCCAAATCTTGAAAGCTTATTTGTGAAGAAGATTTTCTCTGATGGTATTGAAGTTTTACGTGTGTTCTCAGTCTCTATTGAGATTCACTCATGTTTCTGACGGTTTTGACGATTTGCTTTTAGTTGCTATTAATGCTCCTAGGCTTCAATATCTGAAGCTCAGTAATAATCACATTGGAAGTTTGATACTCAATAATACGGGTTCTCTTGCAGAGGCCCATGTCGATACTGACTTTAACTGGAGTTTCGAAAACAATTTCGAAAATGATCTACAAAAGAGAAAGATGTTAGGTAGTTTTCTTGAGGGAATCTCTTGTGTCAAAGATATGACCATGACTTCCAAATCTCTTGAGGTAAACCTATGTTAATGCTTAACTCTGTCTCTAAGTTTTTCCTCATACGGTTTTGTTCTCCTTGCAGGACAGCTACCCTTATTTCGTAACCTATCCTTGCGTGTTAGCTTCCCCAAGTTCAAATGGAAAATGATGCCAATCTTTCTTGAGAGCTGTCCAAACTTAAAATCTCTTGTTGTGGTTAGGATTGTTTACTTAAACACTTACTTCTTTTACAGTGCAAATGGTGAAAGTATTTTATACTTAGTTTTGTTCCTTTTGCTCGTTTGTACTTTCAGGCATCTGATACAGATACAGAAAAGGAGGGCCTAGTTATTTATCGAGACCAAGAGGTTTACTATCATCTCTCGAGTTTGTTGATATAGAAACACCTCTGATAAGGAAGACAAGGGAGACGGAACTAGTGAGTTACTTTCTTGAGAAGTCAGCAACCCTTAAGAAACTTACAGTACGCTTGGATGCTTTCATGGGGAGAGAGGAAACTGAAACAATCCTCAAAAAACTCCTTACCATTCCCAAATTTTCTACTTCATGTCAAGTTGTTCTCTGATCCTCATAGACATTGACTATTAACATACAAGTCTGAAGTTAAGAGTTACTCTGAATTCTTTGCTTCTGGTTTCTTCGTTTGTGATGATATTTGATGTTCTGTAAATCGTAAGAGAACTTTATGTTTGGCTTTAAGGTTTAGTATTCACTTCTGTTCACTCACACATACAGGTTCAATGTGACAACAAATGCAACGACTTACAAATAGTGGTTCCCAATTTATGAAGAAAAAGCTCAAAAAGCGCTTAGTTAAAGAATAAGTTTGTTTTCTTAACCCGATTAAAATATAGTTTGGGACCATAAAAATTCATGCAGCACTATAGGGTTTGCTAAATAAATGAAGTAACATGAATACTAGTATGCTACTAAGTTCTAAAATTATAAATCCAATAACGTTTTTGGTTACCGACAAGTTTGAGTTCATTTCGAAAGAAAGAGAAAACTAATGGCTGAGAAAAACAGTATATAGGACCTTTTCTGGTTTTAAGGTTAAAATACATACCAAATTTGAAACTGTTTAGATACAAAACACTCTAGACACCAAACGGTTAAGTGGGAAAGCAATACAACCAAAATAATGAGCTAGTAAAGAGAGCACATTACCCATCGAACAAGTCTGTCCTTTCTGAGTAATCAATTCTGCGCAGCTAGCCATAATATGAAGGAGCATCTTAGTATTGCTTCTCTGTACCAAAACACACCCGACCAATGAACTGATGAAGCTGGAGTTCTTGTGAGCTTCCACGTGGTAGCAGAGGAGAACTTAAGCCTGTAAATTTGGTTTGTGCTGATTTCCAGAGATAAGTATCAGGCACGAGAGTTGCATTTGGTGGTTCAGTTATAGTGATCTGAAGCAGCACCAGTTCTATTTCTTGAGAACGGGCAGCTTGTAAAGACCAGTGTCCATGGCAAACAGCAGCATCAACTGTTGCATCAATAGGAATACGAAATATAGCTGGTCCTGTACTGCCAACAAAATCAATTAGTGGTCCAATTGAAAGCCAAGAATCAAACCAAAACATAACTGAAGCATCGTTCTTAATGTCAAAGCAGAGGAAGTTCTTGAAGAGAGGTTTGATCCGAATTCAGCTCTGGATTGTTGGAGAGTGAGCACTAGAACTTGTAGTGAGCCAAAAGATTTTCCGAGAGAAGATATTTGCCCTTAACCATGCCACCCATAAAGAGCCATAGACCGAGAAGAATGTCCATAGCTGTCTCAGTCATAGTGATCTGAAGTATATAGGAGTTGGTTCCAAGTGTCGGGATTCTTGATTCAATGGCTATAGTCGTTTAAGCGTCTGCCTCCACCTGCATATCAAACATTGACTGTCCTTTCTTAGCTCCTGCACAGTTATCTCACTTCACACTATAGTTTCACCTTCGCTGTTATTTGATCCAACTCCTTTCATAGGTTCCCTCTCACCCAAGCAAACCGTTCCCGGTTTACCCCATTCACTCGCACTTCACAAATTAACCAAAAAATTAATAATAACAAAGTTAATCCTGTTGATTAGCTACTAATTTGATTACAATTAGTGAATTCTATCCAGGGTTAAAGTCCCTCGAAACTTTATATAAAGTGTTAATGGATTCTTGGTTGTGACAAGCTGACAGTTTAGATATCCTAGCTATGATTTAGATAAACTCAGAACTATAGCTTGAGAAAACAATTTTATACTCACTTTGAAGGGTAGTCTTTCACCAAATTGCATTCTATTAGATAGAGCTCCTTTGAATTACCAAGTTACATGGCAGCAGCCAGATGTACACTTCAGATGAAAGGGATCTTTCTAGAAACCTGTCAAATTAGACCAAAGGTGTCCACGTTACTAGAATCATTATAGATTTAATATTGCTCAAAACTTAATTTCAGAAGTAATATACAGCTTACGCAGAGGTTAATTTAAAACACTTCTGATATTCACAGTATTGATGGTAGTACTCACCTTTACAGGCCAACAGATCAGTAATATTAACTAATTTACAGTTCATAGATGACACTACCTCTAGTTTCGTTCTCAAGCTTCTTGAACTTAGTTACTACTATGCTCTCTTTGTCATACTGAACATGTATAACTAATGAGTACCAAGGAGAAAGTGAAAAGATGCTTGCATATAGAAACTAGAGTAGAGAATCACAAATCAAGTTTCATATACCAGTGCCACATAACTATTGAAATTTATTGAATTAAACACTTTACAGCACAGAAAGCTTTACCATTTTTATCAAGCATGAATAAAACAAGAGAGACATCCAATTTTCTAGACTGGACTGTAGTGAAGAAAGCAGATTTGTTTCTGATTTTATGTACATTAAAGTCTCAGTTAGCTTCTAAAACATGTACCATGAATCGAATAAGAAAAGAGCAACAGAAAAGCTTTAAATAAAACTCACCTTCTTCAGGTGTAAGCATATGACTTTCAACAAGGCATTCCAAAGCCTGAAAAGAACAAATTACAGAGTCATATTCATGAAAAAGGTTTTCTATATCTAGTGAAGGCACTTAAGGTTTTTCTACTATACAATAATGAAGATAATTTATCTTCCCACATTAGCTCCGTAACTTCCCATGGTCACTAGAAATAACATGTAGCAATTGACTAGGAAATACCTCATAACACAGAGGAACCATAATTTATGAGTAAGATAGAGATGAAGTTCATGATTCGCACACATCAATCAATCATACTAGATGAATCAGCCAACGTACACACAAGTTTCCAGTCCTTTTTTACTAGTACTTCAGTGAATCTTAAACAAATGGTGAGTTTGAGGTACTCTACTAAATCAAAAAGATCACTCTCTCACATTCATAGAACTGCAGATGACAAATGATTCCTTGTACAAGAGAGATAGGTGAAAAGAAGTCCACTGACCATTGTTTAGCCTGAGAACAGTTTTGTAACGCTCCATATGCTTTTCCTCTTAGGAAGCAGATTTGCGATGATATCTGCAAAAGCATATATCAGTTTATGGACTTGCATAATCTCAACTGGTATAGGGGAAAGAGTATATATTACTCGACCACTTAATTTCATTCCAACAATTTCGGTCACTATGCCTCTAGAGTCATACAGATAATACTATAGATTTGGAATGAAGTATTATACATTTGAACTCAGGTATGAGGAACTTACTCCATCTTTATCAAAATCTATAACGTTACCATCTTAAACAATTCCATCTTCATCAACCTTAGCATCACTAAGCATCAAAAGACACTGGTCAAATTCCTATATTTCCTCCTGAAATAAACACACAGAAATCACCAATAAACCTTCAAAACCCTGAAAAGCACACAGTTATATACTAAAGCGAAACCATCTGAAAATTGAAATTACAAGGCACTTCGCGGCGAGATAAGGGAATCGAAGATTCCGAAGGACAATCTTAGAAGCATTAATAAGGTGAAACGCGCGAAGATAATGGCGGCCTAGGAAGAGAGCTTGAGCTTGCATATATATGTCCGCTGGGTCATTGGTTAGAGCCGCCATTTTCCCGGCGAAGAAGAAAGCCGACGAGTACAAATGCTTACTGACGCAGTCTAGAACAATCGCTTCGGCGGGAGAGTATATAATTTGGGCCGTAAGCCCATTAAGTACCAGCCTTAACACTGCAACTCAACTCAATAAGTTATGGGCTTTGGGCTCATTGAGATACTTGTTCAAGCCCACGAGTTGATTGTTCAGCCGAACTTCTAGGTGTTCTAACGGACGGCGAGTCGAAAGGTTTTGAGGAAACTTAAACGACGATTAAGCTCTCTCAGTCTTCATTCAGAAAGCGTTACTCTCGTTCTCGCTACATTTTGATCTACTCTTCCGTGATTGATTGCTAATTCGAATCATAGGTACATATTTCTATCATCTGGTTCCTAATTACGTTTGATTGGCTCTGATTCAAACTTTTGAGGATTTCTTATGGATTCAATGTTTGGTAAGCAGAGTAAATGGACGAAGATGGACGTGTTGGTGCTAAAGGATTGTGTAAAGTTGACTGGCTAAGCAATTTGCCAGAACCATTGCTATGTAAGGTTCTCTTGACTCTTCCTACGAAAGATGTGGTTAGAACTAGTGTATTGTCCAAAAGATGGAGAAATCTATGGAGATACATACCAGGATTGGACTTGGACAATTGTGTTTTTCGAGACCACAAAACATTCGTCAGTTTTGTCAATGCTTTCTTGGGTTCCAACACTGAGTCCTACCTGGAAAGTTTTAAGTTGAAATACTATGGGTGTGATGGTGACTGCACCAATGGGGATCCTGGTTATTATGAGCTTGGAAATGGTATTGTCACACGTTGGATCAACACTCTTGCTGATCGAAGAGTTAAACATATCGTTGTTGAGGAGCGTACCCTGGATTGGGATACTTGGAATCTTGAGATGCCTCCAACTCTTTACACTTGTGAGAGCTTAGTATCCTTAAAGCTTAATGGAGTAGAATTGGCTAGTCCCATGTCTGTATCTTTACCATGTCTCAGGTTCATGGAGTTAACTATGGTTCACTTTGCCAACGCTTTGGATTTAGAAAAGCTCATCTCAGGCTGCCCAGTTCTTGAAAGCTTATATATAGAGAAGAGTTTATCTGATGGTATTGATATTTTGCGTGTGCAATCTCAGTCTCTATTGAGATTCACACATGTTTACGAAAATATTGAGGGTTTATTGGTTGAAAAGGATTTTGTAGTTGTAATTAATGCTCCTAGGCTTCAATATCTGAGGCTGGGTGATGATCGCATTGGAAGTTTCATACTAAAGAATACGAGTTCTCTAGTAGAGGCCTATATCGATAGTGTCTTCAAGTGGAGTTTCAGAAGCGAGTTTGAAGATGAACTACTAAAGAGAAATATGATTCGTAGTTTTATTAAGGGAGTCTCTTGTGTCAAAGATATGACCATCACTTCCAAAACTCTTGAGGTAAACCTATGTTAATGCTTAAGTCTATCTATAAGTTTTTCCTCATACGTTTTTTTGTTCTTCTTTCAGGTCATCTACCATTACGCAAAATGTGAACAGCTACCTTTATTACCTAAACTATCCTTCTTGCGTGTTACATTCACCAACTACAGATGGAAAATGTTGCCCATCTTTCTTGAGAGCTGTCCCAACCTAAAATCTCTTGTCGTGGTTTGGATTGTTTACTTAAACACTTACTTCTTTTACAGTGAAAATTGTGAATGTATTATATATTCTTTTACTTAAACACTTACTTCTTTTACAGGCATTTACTCAATATCCAGAATGGGAGGGAATTAGTATGTTTTCAGAACGAAGCTGCTGCTTACCATCATCTCTAGAGTCTGTTGATATAGAAAGACCTCTAAATGGGGAAGCAAATGAGATAAAGCTACTGAGTTACTTTCTTGAGAACTCAGCGACCCTTAAGAAACTAACAGTACGCTTGAATGCTTCCCTGAAGGTAGAAAAATCTGCTGCAATCTTCAAAGAGCTCCTTGCCATTCCAAGACTCTCTAGCTCATGCCAAGTTGTTGTTCTCTGATCTTCATAGTCATGGACTATTAACATACAAGTCTTAAGTTTGTAGTTTCTCTGAATTCTTTGCATTTGGTTTCGTCAATGTGATGATATTTAATATTAGGATTCTGAAGTTGCGTTTTGATTTTGGCGTTTTCAAATCACAACTCACTCCACTTGTAGTCACTGACACAAAACAGAAACTTTATTAAAAAAACAACCATCACTCCCACACACTTGTGTTCTTCAGTTGTTTATTTTATTTACTTTAATTATATTCTCAAGTTACAGTAATTAAGTGTTTTGGACGTTTCTGTTTTTAAAAATTCTTGTTTGTCTTATACCAAAACCTAAATCAATGCCGGTTTAGTTAGAAATCTTTTCCAATAGGGCGCTATAGAAACTGAATATAAAACATAAAAGAAAGGCATGTGGAATCAGGAACATAAGAGGCTGGGGAAGATCAAATAATCCACTTATGGAGCTCGAAAGGAACTAAAATTCTTCAATCATGAACCCAAATTTTATTTTATTTACAATATTGGTCTAATACAAAAGAATTTCTAAATAACATTAAAGTTTTACGTGTGTGTTCTCAGTCTCTATTGAGATTCAGTCTTGCTTTCGGTTCTTTTGTGAATGCGGATGAAGATGATCTTGTAGTTGCAATTAATGCTCCTATGCTTCAATATCTGAGGCTCGGTGGTTTTATCATTGGAAATTACATTCTGAGAATCATTCGAGTTCTCTCGTAGAGGCCTGTATCGATGCTGTCTTTAACTGGAGTTTCAAAAACAAGTTAAAAAATGGTCTACAAAAGAGAAAGGCGGTTCGTAGTTTTCTTGAAGGAATCTCGTATGTCAAAGATATGACCATTGGTTCCCGCACTCTTGAGGTAACCTATGTTAATGCTTAACTCTTATCTATAAGTTTTTCCACATACGATTTTTTGTTCTCCTTGCAGGTGATCTATCGTTACTCAAAATGTGAACAGCTACCTTTATTTCGTAACCTATCCTTCTTGCGTGTTAGCGTCAATAACTTCAGATTGAAGCTGTTGCCCATCCTTTTTGAGAGTTGTCCAAACTTAAAATCTCTTGTTGTGGTTAGGATTGTTTACTTAAACACTTACTTCTTTTATAGTGCCAATGAAGAAAGTATCATATACTCAATTTTATTTGTTTCTTTCGCTTGATTGTCCTTTCAGGTATTTGATACAGATTTATGTTTTAAGGGTCCAAGAATTGGTAATTTATTGGGACCAAGATGTTTACTATCATCTCTCGAGTATGTTGATATAGAAACCCCTCTGGTAGGAGAAGTAATGGAGATGAAACTAGTGAGTTACTTTCTTGAGACCTCAGCAACACTTAAGAATCTAACAGTACGTTTGGATGCTTCACTGAAGACAGAAGAATCTGCAAGAATCCTGAAAGAAGTCCTTCCCATTCCAAGACTCTCTAGCTGCTAAGTTATAGTTCTCTGATCCTCATAGACATCGATGATTAGCATACAAGGTTGTCTTTAAGTTTGTAGTCACTCTTGAGTTTGCTTGTTTTTTCTTTTGTGTGATGACATTTTATGTTCTTATTCATATCTTTTGCTTAATTGTTATGATAATATTATTTTGGTAACCAAGGATTTGAGTTTTGTTCGAGTCAGAGATCAAGTATGTCACTTTCCTGCAACATTATCTCCGACCGTAATTATATAGTTTGTGTTCGATTCAAAAGAAAGAAAGAGACAACTTTGAGGGAGTTTTTACATGTAGATGATTTGGCTGATGCTTGTGTTTTCTTGATAGATCAATACAGCGGAATTGAGCAATAGAATAGTTGTTGGTGAAAGAAGTTGTTAGCTTTAAAGGAAAACTTGTTTGGAATAAGCACAAAACTAGACGCAGAAGCAGTAAAAGATGAAGAAACCTTTCAGTTTGAGTTTGTGTTTGAGTTTATCTTTTAATCCTTATGTTTGAGTTTGTGTTTTGCTTTTATTCAGATCTCTTATATTTTTCCTTTAATGTGATGTAATTTTGTATACATGGATTTGATACCTTAAAGGCTTAAACTATATGTTGTAATAAATGTACCAATGTTGAGAACTTTTGATTATGAATAATCGAATTGCTTCTTCAGTTCTCAAATTTGGTCTAACAAAAAAGGTCAGCTAAACTCAAACTTTCTAAATAACGCAATAAATGGTAAGCTAAATTAATATTTATTGGCCCATTTTATTTGGATATGATCGAGCTTTATTAAACAATCCAACGGTTATGATTGAGAATCGTATTTTTGAATATCTGATATCCACCGTTAGATTAACAGTGTGTCTCTTCTCTTTCGTTTTTATTCACTTTGCTCATCTTCTTTAACACTCTTCCAAGAACTAGCAATCTTAATCTCAAGGTAAAGTCCATCACTATTATTGTTCCTTTCTTATTATAAGGTTTCTCTGTTTTGCTGATGGGTTTGGCTCATCTTTCAGATATTCTCTGTTCTTGTTTCATTTCTCGCTTCTTCAAGGATTTAGACTGAAGTCTTTTAGAGTTTGGAAATTCATAGACAAGATTTATTGATTTGTTTATATATAACGTTTGTTTTGATTGAGGGATTGGGTGTTTAATCGATTGAAAAAGGTTTGAAACTAAGGTTAAAGTAATAGTAACATTAAGCTTCCTCATTCAAACTTTTGTGAATATTTACTCAGCTCGTTATGGGAATATATGTTTTGAGGATTACTTATGGGTTCAATGTTTGCTATGTAGATTAAATGGATGGAGATGAACACACAAGTGATGGTGTAGAATTATCGAGTAAAGTTGACTGGCTACATTTTGCCAGAATCATTGCTATTTAAGGTTCTCTTGAATCTTCCTACGAATGATGTGGTTAGAACTAGTGTATTGTCCAAAATATGGAGAAATCTATGGAGATACGTACCAGGGTTAGCCATGGACGATTATGATATTCCAGACTACAATACATTCGTCAGTTTTGTTGATGCCTTCTTGGGTTTCAACAGTGAGTCATACTTAGAAAGTTTTCAGTTAACTTTCTATGGGAGAGTTGGTGAACACGATGGGTATGAGCCTAGAATTGGTATTGTCACGCGTTGGATCAACACTGTTGTTGAACGGAGGGTTAAACATCTCGTTTTTGTGGACGATTCAACCTACGAATAGGATAATTGGGATGTTCAGATGCCTCTAACTCTTTACACTTGTGAGAGTTTAGTATCCTTGAAGCTTACTGGAGTAGAATTGGCTAGTCCCAAGTTTGTTTCTTTACCATGTCTCAAATTCATGGATCTAATTATAGTTCACTTTGCCAATGCTTTGGATTTAGAAACGCTCATCTCAGGCTGCCCAGTTCTTGAAAGCTTATATATAGCGAAGGGTTGTTCTGATGGTATTGAAGTTTTACGTGTGTGTTCTCAGTCTCTATTAAAATTTCACTGTTGTTGGCGACGATTATGATTATTTGGTTGAAGAGGATCATGTAGTTTCAATTAATGCTCCTAGGCTTCAATATCTTAGGCTCAGTGATGATCGCATTGGAAGTTTCATACTAAATAATATGAGTTCTCTTGTAGAGGCCTCTATCCATACTGTATTTAACTGGAGTTTCAAAAGTAAGTTTGAAAATGATCTACAAAAGAGAAAGAAGATTCGTAGTTTTGTTGAGGGAATCTCTTGTGTCAAAGATATGACCATCGGTTCACAAACTCTTGAGGTAAACCTATGTTAATGCTTAACTCTATCTGTAAGATTTCACTCTTACGTTTCTTTGTTCTCCTTGCAGGTCATCTATCATTACTCAAGATGTGAACAACTACCCTTATTTCGTAACCTATCCTTCTTGCGTGTTAGCATCCCCAACTCCGGATGGAAAATGTTAAACCTAAAATCTCTTGTCGTGGTTAGGATGATTTACTTAAACACTTACTTGTTTTACAGTGCAAATGGTGAAAGTATTATATACTAAATTTGTTCCTTTCGATGGATTGTACTTTCAGGCATGGAATGCATATTCACGGCATGTGGCTGTGGGACTTAGTATTCCATCGGTACCAAGATGTCTACAATCATCTCTCGAGATTGTTCATATAGAAACATCTTTGAGAAATAAGAAAAGGGAGATGAAACTAGTGAGTTACTTTCTTGAGAACTCAGCAACCCTTAAGAAACTAACAATACGCTTGAATGCTTTCATGAAGAAGACAGAAGAATCTGCTGCAATTGTCAACGAACTCCTAGCCATTCCAAGACTCTCTAGCTCATGCCAAGTTATAGTTCTCTGATTTCCATACAAATTTGTAGTCACTCTTGAGTTTGCTTGTTTTTCTTTTGTTTGTGATGACATTCGATGTTCTTATTAATTTCTTTTGCTATATTATTTGATAATTTATAATCAACGACTTGAGTTTTGCACGGATCAGAGATCATATCAGATTCAACTAAGTCGTATCTCCGACGGTAATTATATAGTTTGTGTTCGATTTATATAGGTTGAAAAGAGCAGTATAAAGGAGCAGTAGAACCATTATGTTTCCTCTATTGATATAAAGAGGATCGGATAGAGTTCTTACGAACAGTTAATGGAATTCACAAAAACTTTTCTTCTCTTTCTCTTTCAATGTTGTTCAATCTCTTCTCATCTTCTTTTCTTCTAATACCGTCCTTTCTTAGCTCCGCCATAGCCGTCACATCGAAGTGACCGGTCCACCGAATTCATCATTCCTCTTATCACACTATAGCTTCACCTTCGTTGTTATGTGGTCTGGCTCCTTTCATTGGTACCGTATCACCCAAGCAAGGGTTTTCCGGTTTACCCCATTCACTCCCACTTCACAATTGAACCAAACGGTTAATAATAACAAAGCGAATCCTGTAAATTAGCTATTTATTTGATTATAATTAGTGAATTCGATCCGTCAAGATGGATCATACTCACTTGCAATATAGGTTGAGCAAATAATTTTATACTCACTTTGAAGGATAGTCTTTCACCAGATTGCATGCCATTAGATAGAGCTCAGTTGAATTACCAAGTTCCATGGCTGCAGCCAAATGTACCAAGGTACACTTCAGATGAAAGAGATCTTCCTCAAGGAGCCTGTCAAATTATTGACCAATCCATGTTACAAGAATCATTATAGTAACATATTCATATTGCTTAAAATTTAGTTTCAAAAGCAATATACAACTTACGCGGAGGTTAATTCAAATCACTTCTGAGCACTGTTGGTAGTACTCAGCTTCAAACACTTTACAGCTAGCAGAAACAATTACCTTCTTTATCAAGCATGAATATAATGAAGAGAGCCATTCGTCTTATGGACTAAATTGTAGTGAAGAAAGCATTAGCTTCTCAGTTACCATCAAGATCATGTACCATGAAACAAACAAGAAATTAAATTAAAGAGCAACAGAAAAGCTTTAGATATAACTCAACTTCCTCAGATCAAATCGGAAATTTCGTTCTTCCTCACTTTAGTCATCGGTCAACACTTTCCATGGACACGAACCGAATACTTAATAATATTCATATATTCATTACTTGGTGTAATTTGTCCGAGTAATAACTTGTAGTACTTGCCTTTTGTCTTGCTCAAATCGAATAATTGTTAAAATAAGTACTTATTAAAAATAAGAATACTTACAAAGTATTTAGTCCGATTTATAATTGTTTAAAATCACTAATAAATTTAAAGGAAATATTTGTTTTATAGAAAAACAAAATATCACATATGTTTTTAGTCAAAATTTAAAGTTTATGACTTTAACATACAATTATTTAGAAGATTAACAATTTACTTTTTTCTTAATATTATAAAACTTAAAATTTTGAAATAACTTTAACAATATGTAATTATAATTTTGTCGATACTTATTACTTAATTTGTACTTATAAGTAATAAAAGTAATTTTATTATTAAGTTTCTGATACCATAAGATTAAGATACCAGCCGGCCGTGTCTCTCTTTCCTTTTCATTTTTGTTCAATTTTTCATTTTCCTTGCACTCTTCGAAGAACAAGGAACCCTAATCTCAAGATAAAATTCATCCCTATTACTTTCTTTTTCTTATTATCACTTTCTTTTTCTTATTATCAGGTTTAAAGCATCAAAAACAACAATTCAAACCGAGGAACTTGAGTTCATTCTTAGAAAAAAGAGAAAATCAAGTTTAAGAGTTCTTCAAAAGAAAGATAAGAACTGAATCAAACTTTCAAAAATCAATTTAGCTTTCGAATTCAGAAAAATTTTTGATTTACAATTATTGGAATGTTCAATTAGTCGAACTAACTCAAAGTTTGATATTTTTTCAAAAATCAATATTAAATTAAAAATTTAATTAACCAACTCCAAATTTGATAGTTAAATAAACCGCATTTGCATATTTAAATTGACAGTTTTCCTGATAAAATTTATACGTTGGTAGTGGAGTGGACGAAAGAGGCTAATAATATTGGCTCATTTTATCTGGGCTTGTGGGCCAGAGATACAAATTGGGCCATAACTTATATCGACCTTTGTTAAACAATAAGATTGAGAATTATTAAATTTCTGATATCGACCGTTATCATGAGGTGGGGTCTTGTGTGTCTCTTTCCTTTTCGTTTTTGGTCATTTTTCTTCTCTTCTTTACAGTCTTCGAAGAACTAGGAACCTTAATCTCAAGGTAAAATCCATCACTATTACTATAAGGTTTAAGGTTTCTCTGATTTTGCTTAAGGGTTTGGTTCAAATTGCAGATATTCTCTGTTCTTGATTCATTTCTCGCTTCTTCATGGATTTAGACTGAAGTCTTTTAGAGTTTGGAAATTCATACACAAGATTCATTGTTTTTTTTTCCTATAAATATATATATATATATATAACATGTGTGTTTGATTGGGAATTGGGTGTTTAATTGATTGAAAAGGTTGAAACTTAGATAAAAATTAATAGTAACATTAGTACACACGTTTGATTTATGCTCTACTTGAGCTGACTTTGGAGATGATACTAAAAGTAGTTTTTTAGCATTTACTGAGTTCACTGAATCACTTTGGGAATATGCTTTGACCTAGAACTTTGAACGGAAGCCTACAATGTTTGTTATGCAGAGTAAATGGATGAAGATGAACAAAGACGTGTTGCTGTTAAAGGATCCAATAATGTTGACTGGCTAAGCAATTTACAAGAATCATTGCTATGTAAGGTTCTCTTAAATCTTCCTACAAAGGATGTGGTTAGAACTAGTGTATTGTCTAAAAGATGGAGAACTCTATGGAGATACATACCAGGATTGGACTTGGACAGTAGTGTTTTTCCAGACCACATAACATTCGTTAGTTTTGTTGATGCCTTCTTGGATTTCAACAGTGAGTCGTACTTGGAAAGTTTTAAGTTGCACTACGATTGGGGTAATACTAGTTATTATGAGCCTGAAATTGGTCTTGTCAGGCATTGGATCAATAAAGAGTGTTAAACATCTCGTTGTTTTGGACGATTCAGACGATAGTTGGGATATTGAGATGCCTCCAAATCTTTACACTTGTGAGAGTTTAGTATCCTTGAAGCTAAGTGGAGTAACTTTGGCTAGCTCATGTTTGTTTCTTTACCATGTCTCAGATTCATGGATCTAACTATAGTTCACTTTGCCAATGCTTTGGATTTAGAAAAACTCATCTCACAGTGCCCTGTTCTTGAAGGTTTGTTTACAAAGAGGAGTTTCTCTGATGATATTGATATTTTACGTGTGTGTTCTCAATCTCTATTGAGATTCACTCATGTTTCCGACAGTTCTGAGGATTTGATTGAAGATCTTGTAGTTACAATTGCTGCTCCTAGGCTTCAGTATCTTAGGCTCGATGATTATCGCATTGAAAGTTTTATACTAAACAATACGAGTTCTCTTGTAGAGGCCTATATCGACACTTTCTATAACTTGATCAAAAACAAGTTTGATCTAAATGATCTACAAAAGAGAAAAATGATTCGTAGTTTCCTTGAGGGAATCTCTTGTGTTAAAGATCTGACCATTGCTTCCACTACTCTTGAGGTAACTTACACTACAAGAAATTACTTGATTTCTTGGTTCCCTGATACTTTTGTTTGTTCTCCTTACAGGTTATCTATCATTACTTAGAATGTGAACAACTACCCGTATTCCGTAGCCTATCTTTCTTGCGTGTTATATTCGACAACTACACATGGGAAACGTTGCCAATCTTTCTTGAAAGCTGTCCAAACCTAAACTCTCTTGCCGTGGTACAGATTGTTTACTTGAAATAGTTCTTTTATAGTGAAAATGATAAAAGTATTATATACTCAGTTTCTTTCGTTATTCTACTTTCAGGCATTTACTACATCTCCAGAAAAAGAAGGAATTAGTATCTTATCCGGACCAAGATGTTTACTATCATCTCTAGAGTATGTTGATTTTGAAAGTCCTATGAAAGGGGAAGCAATGGAGATGAAGCTACTGAGTTAATTTCTTGAGAAGTCAGCAATACTTAAGAAATTAACCATCTGCTTGGATGCTTCCATGACGACAAAAAAAGAATCTGCAATCCTCAAAGAACTCCTTACCATTCCAAGACTCTCTACCTCATGCCAAGTTGTTGTTCTAGAATTAATCCTCATAGTCATCAACTATTAACATACAAGTCTTAAGTTTTACGTTATGTGAATCGTAAGACATTCTTATATTTGGCATTAAAGTTTAGTATTTCACATCTTTTCAGTCAAAGATACAGGTTTTCAGAGCCAGCCGGTTCAATGTGCCACGGCCCACGGACTTCCTAATTTATGATGTAAAAGCCGAAAAAGTGTTTACTTTAAAAAAAGAGTGAATTGGCCATCTGCCCATGAACCAAATTGAAATTGGCCAAATACCCATATACAAAAACAGGCTTATGTAGCCCAAAAGTGGCCAAAAAACCCTTGCCCGTTTGTGGTTTGGTCGAGAGAGAGAAAAGTGGGTCCCATATCCAGGTTTTGATAGCTAATATCGAAACAGGTAGTGTAGCGTGGACCAGATAGTGTAGCTTGTATTAGATAGTGTAGCGTGTATCGGAGAGTGTGTAGCAGATATTGTAGCGCGTAGCATATAGGGCGTATCAGATGGTGTAGTGTATCAGATAGTGTAGCAGATATTGTAGTGCGTAGCAGATAGTGTGTATCAGATCGTGTGCGTTTATAAGATAGTGTAGCGTGTATCAGATAGTATAGCAGATATTGTAGCGCGTAGCAGATAATGTAGGAGATAGTGTTCAAATTATCAGAATGTGTAGAGGATATTCTAACCTATAGCGTGTAGGAGGTAGTGTGGCGTGTACGAGGTATTGTAGCAGATAGTGTAGGTGACCGTGTGAAGAGAGTGTAACAGTAAATGTAACTGGTAAAAGATTTTGTAGCGTGTAAAATATAATGTAGCAGATAGTGTTGAATATACACAATTCATCTTCTTCCTCTTTTCATGTTTTTGTCTAATTTTTTTTTCTTTGTTTCTTCTTTCTTGTTGTGAGATGAATTGAATTGCTTCACCATTTTGGATATTTAGAGGAAGAATTTGGGAGTTAGAGAGCCAAAATAATTGACAAATCTGGTCGTTATTGACGCTCTTGGTGTTGAGTTTGTGAATGACTTAGTCATACTCTGTTAGTTGCCGAAGTAATAGGGGTTAGTGGCTTTAGGTGTTGTGGGCGTAATGTCACCACGTGTAGGAGTAGTGGTGAGTTATTAGTTGCTTGTTAGTTGCTCTGTTTTTCAGTTTCTTTGTAAGCCTTTATAAGGCATTTCCCTTTTATCAATTGAGGTATCATTCTGGAAAGCTCTGAATACTCTTTACATTTGGTATCAGAGCAAACACAAAGTGATCGGAGAGAAACATGAGTGACGACAAGACGCTTACGAAGATCCCACACTTTGATGGTCACTATGATCATTGGAGTGAGTTGATGGAGAATCTGTTGCGAGCTAAAGACCTATGGAACATGGTGGCCGTGGGTTACTCTGAACCAGCGGAAGGTGTTGAAGTTACTGCTGCTCAAAGGAAAGCTCTGGAGGATCTCAAGATGAAGGATCATCAGGTGAAACACTACTTGTTTCAGGCAATTGATCGAACTGTGTTCGAGCAAATCCTGGATCGTCGAAACTCCAAGGTGATATGGGATTCGATGAAGAGGAAGTTTGGTGGAAATGAAAGAGTGAAGCGATCTCTCCTTAACACACTGAGAAGAGAATTTGAAGTGTTGGCTATGAAGAAAGATGAGAAGATTGACGCGTATTTTGGGAGGGTGATGACTGTCTCAAACAAAATGAGAAGCAATGGTGAAATCATGCCCGATTCAAAGATCGTGGAGAAGATTCTCCGCACACTGACGGAGAGATTCACTTATGTAGTGATCTCGATTGAAGAATCAAAGGACACAACATCCATGTCCATTGATGAGCTACAGAGCTCTTTGGCGGTTCATGAACAAAAGTTCAAAAGAACGAGCTTTGAAGAAGAAGATCAAGCTTTCAATGTCAAAGGAAGGGGCAGAGGCTCATTTCGTGGAAGAGGCAGAGGACGAGGACCCTCCTCCAACAAGGCGTTGATCGAGTGCTACAGATGCCACAAACTTGGTCACTATCAATATGAGTGTCCAAACCAGAAGAATGAGGCTCATTATGCGGAGATGGAAGAGGAACAAGAAGTTCTATTGATGGCATATGTTGAGCTCAATGGTACCAAGAGGAGTGATGCGTGGTTTGTGGATTCTGGTTGCTCAAATCACATGTGTGGAGACCGAAGCATGTTCTCAAGTTTGGACATAACATTCACACATAGTGTCAAGCTTGGAAACAATCACAAACTCGATGTGAGTGGAAAAGGGGCTGTGAAGATCAAGCTGCAAGGCGTGTGCTATGTTGTGAGTGACGTCTATTACGTTCCTGACCTAAGGAACAATCTATTGAGCATTGGTCAGTTGCAAGAGAAAGGTTTGGATGTGCTGTTTAAGGGAGGGACACAAAAGAAATGCTGCATCTTTCATCCTACCAAAGGTAAGATTGCTGAATCTATCATGAGTGCAAACAGGATGTATGTGTTGCTTACTGAAACACACATCAATACGGAGGAAGAAGGATAATGTTTGCAGATTGATAACAACGCAGAGCAAGCAGAAAAGTGGCACCATCGATATGGTCATCTCAGCTACACGGGGCTGCTCACCTTGCACAACAAAAACATGGTCATTGGATTACCCATAATCGAGCAAGTTGATGGAAAAACATGTGAAGTATGTCTGAAAGGGAAGCAACATCGAGTACCTTTTTCCAAAGAAGAGCACTTGGAGAGCAGCTGAGAAGTTGGAGCTCATTCACTCGGACTTGTGTGGTCCAATCACTCCGTCGTCTCATTCTCAGAAGAGGTATCTGATTAGTTTCATTGATGACTTCTCTCGAAAAACTTGGATTTACTTTGCGTTTGAGAAGTCAGAAGCTTTTCACTTGTTCAAAATGTTCAAGTCTTTTGTTGAGAAGTAGACATGCGTGTTCATCAAATGCTTAAGGACAGATAGGGGAGGAGAATACAACTCTGGAGAGTTCAAAGAGTACTGCAGAGATCATGGTATCAAAAGGCAACTGACGACTGCCTATACTCCGCAACAAAATGGTGTTGCAGAGCGCAAGAACAGATCGATCATGAACATGGTGAGGACAGTCCTAACCGAAAAGGGAATCCCAAAGACATTTTGGCCAGATGCAGTGCAGTGGGCAAACCATGTTCTCAATAGATCGCCTACATCAGCAGTCAAAGACATGACACCTGAAGAAGCTTGGAGTGGGAGAAAGCCTTTTGTTAAACATTTCAGGATCTTTGGCTTTGTGGGACATGTCCATATCTCTGATGTGAAACGCACCAAGCTGGACGACAAGAGTGTCAAATGCATTCTGCTCGGGTTCAGTACTGAATCTAAAGGGTACAGAATATATGATCCAATAGAAAAGAAGATCCACATCAGCCGAGATGTAGTGTTCGAAGAAGAAAAGCAATGGAAATGGGATAGTCATGTTCCTGAAGACAATTCAACAGAGCTTGAATGGGAGACTGAGAACAATAATTCTGAGAATGAGGGAACGGAAGCTGAGGTTGTGGTAGCAGATGCAGTAGAGGAAGAAGGGGATCCTCAAGCAGACGTGAATGAAAATGTCCCTGCGGTAGAGGAAAGAGAGGGAAGAGTGAGGAGACCACCAGTTTGGGCAGCTGATTACACTTCAGGAGATGATCTTTCGGATGCAGAAGATGAAGCTAGTATGACAAGCATTGAAGTGGAGCATCTCGCGTTCATGATCATCTCAGATCCCACATGCTTTCATGAAGCTGTCAAGTGCTCAAAGTGGAGAGAAGCCATGGACACAAAGATCAAGTCCATTGAAAGAAACCAAACATGGTCATTAATGTTGCTGCCAGACGCAACAAAAGCTATTGGTGTGAAGTGGATTTATAAAACCAAACTCTATGAGTTGGGGGAGGTTGATAAATTCAAAGCAAGATTAGTTGTTAAGGGCTATGCGCAAGAATATGGAATAGACTACACGGAGGTGTTTGCACCGGTAGCTCGGCTGGATACTGTACGGATGATCTTGGCTTCGGCAGCACAAAAGGGATGGGGGGTGCATCAACTTGATGTTAAGTCTGCATTCCTGCACGGAGAATTGGAGGAAGAGGTATTTGTGAAGCAACCTCAAGGCTATGAAGTAAAAGGCAAGGAACACATGGTGTACAAGCTTCACAAAGCTCTTTATGGCTTAAAACAAGCGCCAAGGGCCTGGTTCAGCCGTATTGAAGCACATTTTGTCAAGGAAGGTTTCACGAGCAGTCCCAGTGAGCAGACCTTGTTCGTCAAGCGAGATGAAGGCAGAATACTCATTGTAAGTGTCTATGTTGATGATCTTTTGTTCACTGGTAATGATGATATGATGTTGGAAAAGCTCAAAAGCTCCATGAAAAGGGAGTTTGACATGACAGATTTGGGCAGAATGAGGTACTTCTTGGGGATAGAAGTGACACAAAGAAACGATGGAATCTTCATCTCGCAGAAGAAGTACACAGCCGAAGTAATTGACAGGTTTGGAATGCAAGGTTTCAACTCGGTGAACAATCCAATCGTTCCAGGACAAAAGATTGGCAGAGATGAAGATGGAGTGAAGATCGACTCAACACAGTACAAGTAAATGGTGGGGAGCTTGATGTATCTCACTGCTACACGTCCAGACTTGATGTTTGCGGTAAGTCTCCTTAGCCGTTTCATGTCAAGTCCAACTCAACTGCATCTTGTTGTGGTGAAGAGAATCATGAGGTATTTGAAAGGCACGCTGGAGTATGGGATTTGGTACAAACGAGGAAAAGAAAACGAGCTCATTGCCTACACTGATAGCGATTACGTCGGAGACATTGACGACAGCAAGAGTACATCAGGCTATGTATTCTTGATGAGTGGAGGAGCCGTAGCTTGGTCTTCAAGAAAGCAACCGATCGTAACTCTTTCGAGTACAAAAGCTGAATATGTAGCAGCTGCCACTTGTGCATGTCAGGCTATTTGGATGAGAAGGATATTGGAGGAAATCAGTCATGTTCAAGCTGAAGAGATGGTTATGTTGTGCGACAACACTTCTACCATAAAGTTGTCCAAGAATGCAGTCATGCATGGAAGATCAAAACATATTGGGGTGCGTTATCATTTCTTGAGGGACTTATCTAAGCAAGGGATCATTAAGTTGGTCTACTTTCCAACCGAGATGCAACTAGCAGACGTGATGACAAAACCATTGAAGTTAGCTTCGTTTCAGAAGAATAGAACAGCTCTTGGAATGGGTGTGTTGAACTAACTCTTGTCAAAAGGGTTTAGTTCAAGGGAGGGAATGTTGAGTTTGTGAATGACTTAGTCATGCTCTGTTAGTTGCCGAAGTAATAGGGGTTAGTGGCTTTAGGTGTTGTGGGCGTAATGTCACCACGTGTAGGAGTAGTGGTGAGTTGTTAGTTGCTTGTTAGTTGCTCTGTTTTTCAGTTTCTTTGTAAGCCTTTATAAGGCATTTCCCTTTTATCAATTGAGGTATCATTCTGGAAAGCTCTGAGTACTCTTTACACTTGGTTCTATAATGTCTAGTAAACGTTTAAAGAAAGATGAGAGAGAAGAGGAAAAAGGACGAAGGAAGAGAGGAGGAAAAGGAAAGAGAGGAAGGAAGAGAAGAGGAAAAAGGCGAAGAAGAGAAGAGGTGAAGAAGAAAGAGAAAAGGCCAATTAGGGCAGCATTATTTGGGCTGTAGTTTACATATTTTTTGGGTAGGGGTGAGATTGTAAATGAGCAAAGTGGGTCATGGGCACATTAAAAAAAAAAAGGGGGTATGCGTATTTAATGGATTAATTTGAAAAAAGAGGGCAGAGGCCCAAATAACTCTTAAAAAAACAGGTTCAGAATTTTTGAATATTTAAAACTAGTTTGGGACAAGCATTACTAATACTATAGGTTTTGGTGAATAAATAAAATACATGAATACTAGCATTTGATAACCCAACAAGTTTGAGTTCAATTCAAAAGAAAGAAAGATAAAACTAGTTGTTTAGGCACCTTCACCAATGACTACGGCCCATTATGGGCTTTAAAGCCCATTATGTATCAGCCTTAATTTGCTTTTGGTTTCTTAATTTGTGATGATATTTGATATTGTAAATCATAAAAAATCTTGTGCTTGGCTTTAAGGTTTAGTACAGGGACAAGTGCACTTGTTACGAAAACGCTTGACCTAGAACTTCGAAGGTACGCCTATGATTTAGCCATTGGAGTCTTACGTGTTGAGGAAAAGAGGAGATTTGACTAGAAACTTAGACGACAAGTAAACCCTCTCAGCCTTCATTCAGAAAACGTTAATCAGGAAGTTCCTGCTTATTCGTAGGTTCAGATTTCTGTCACTCAGATCTTATTAACTATCGATTATCTCTTAATCAAACTTTTGCGAAGATTTACTCAGCACGTTATCGGCCGGAATATATGTTTTGAGGATTTTTTCTTATTGCTCAACATTTGTTATGTAGATTAAATGGATGGAGATAGCAAAAAACGTGTTGGTGTCATAAGATCGAGTAAAGTTGACTGGCTAAGCAATTTGCCAGAATCATTGCTATGTAAGATTCTCTTGAATCTTCCTACAAAAGATGTGGTTAGAACTAGTGTATTGTCCAAAAGCTGGAGAAATCTATGGAGAAACGTACCACGATTAGATGCGGACGATCATTATTTTCCAGACTACAAAACATTCGTCAGTTTTGTCGATGCCTTCTTAAGTTTCAACACTGAGTCGTACTTGGAGAGTTTTACATTAAGTTACTCTGGGAAATTTAGTGGTCTTTTCAGTCGTTGGATCAGCACTGTTATTGATCGGAAGGTTAAACATCTCAATGTTGACGACTGTTGTAGTTGGAATACTAATTTGCCTCCAAATCTTTACACTTGTGGGAGCTTGGTATCCTTAGAGCTTAGTGGAGTAAATTTGGCTAGTCCCAAGTTTGTTTCTTTACCATGTCTCAAATTCATGGATTTAAGTATAAATCATTTTGCCAACGTTTTGGATTTTGAAACGCTCATCTCAGGCTGCCCAGTTCTCGAAAGCTTATATATAGAGAAGTGTTTCAATGATGGTATTAAAGTTTTACGTGTGTGTTCTCAGTCTCTGTTGAGATTCACTCATGATTCCGACGGTTCTTGGGGTTTGGATGATCTTGTAGTTGAAATTAATGCTCCTAGGCTTCAATATCTGATGCTTAGTGATAGTCGCATTGGAACTTGGATACTAAGTAATACGAGTTCTCTCGTAGTGGGCAATATCGATACTGGCTTTAACTGGAGTTTCGAAAACAGTTTCGAAAATGATCTACAAAAGAGAAAGATGATTGGTAGTTTTCTTGAGGGAATCTCTTGTGTCAAAGATATGACCATCGGTTCGCAATCTCTTGAGGTAAACCTATGTTTAATGCATAACTCTGTCTATAAGTTTTTCCTCATATGTTGTTTTTGTTCTCCTTGCAGGTCATCTATCTTTACTCAAAATGTCATCAGCTACCCTTATTCCGTAATCTATTCTTCTTGCGTGTTAGCATCCCCAAGTTCAGATTGAAAATGTTGCCAATCTTTCTTGAGAGCTGTCCAAACTTAAAATCTATTGTCGTGGTTAGGATTGTTTAGTTAAACACAAACACTTCTTTTACAGTGCAAATGGTGAAAATATTATGTACTCAATTTTTTTTTCCCTTTCGTTCTGTTCTCCTTTCAGGCAAATGATAGCTTTCCATTGTATGAGGCTCAGGAACTTGGTATTTTATCGGGACCTAGATGTTTACTATCATCTCTCGAGTTTGTTGATTTACAAAGGCCTCTGAGAGGGGTAGCAATGGAGATGGAACTAGTGAGTTACTTTCTTGAGAACTCAGCAAACCTTAAGAAACTAACAGTACGTTTGGATTATATCATAATGAAGACAGGAGAATCTGCCGCAGTCATCAACAAAATCCTTGCCATTCGAAGACTATCTAGCTCATGCCAAGTTATAGTTCTGTGATTCTCATAGGCCAACAAGTACCATACAAGGTTGTCTCTAAGTTTGTAGTAACTCTCAGTTTGCTTGTTGCTTCCTTTTGTTGGTGATGACATTTGATGTTCTTATTCATATCTTTTGCTTAATTATTATGAAAATTAAAATCAACGACTTGAGTTTTGCTCGGATCAGAGATCGTATCAGATTCAGTTCTATAGTTTGTGTTCATTTCAAAAGAAAGAATGAGAAAACTAGTTGTCACTACAAGAAAACAGGGCAAAACCCTACGGTCAGTCCTGTCTATTTCCATCTGGAATGGCCAAAAACCGACGAAAACTGATGGAAATTGTTCGTAGCAAATCTTTGGTCGGTAATTAGAGTTTCGTCGGGTTTCGTCGGTCCAATTCCGATGGAAACCGACGACAAGAATCCCCGTCGGTTATGGTGGGAAATGGCCGTTGGAGACGGTGGGGAAGTGGCTGTCGGGTTCGGTCGGTTATGGTCCTCGGTTTCGGTCGGGTTCTGCGCTGTAGCTTTCGGTCGGTTTTGGCCGTAGGTTTCGGTCGGGTTACGGCCGTAGGTTTTGGTAGGGCTGTGTCCGTCGGTTTCGGTAGGGTAAATGTCGTCGGGTTTTGTCAATTAATATATATATATATTAAATAAATATATATTATTTATTTAATAAATATTTATAATAATAATTTAGAAATTGTATTATAAAAATTAAAATATTTGTTTTAATTAAAAATTAAAAATTTAGAAATTATAACTTCGGTTAGAAAGAAAAAAAGTTCGAACACCTAAAATCTCGGGTCCTGAGTCTCGCTATCCAATGGCAAAGAAGCTGGAGGGCTTAACATCAGCAATAACTGGGCAATCTGAGCATCAGTCCTCGCTTGTCGTGCTTCATTCATCTTCCGATATGCACGGAATTCTGACTCAATGTTTGACTGGCTCGCTCGAAGATCAACTAGCTCCTGACGCTCTAGACCAATTGTTTGACTCAGGTTTCCATGTGCCGACAATCCATCGGCAGGCACCATCTTCCCTAGTCCTAAACATCGTCCCTTCGAGACAAGAGTTTCCTAGAAAAATAGTTACTTAGGCATTATAAATGTAATTTAACGAATTATATAAAAGTAAAATATTATTGGATTCAAGAATACCTCGACGACGATGTGGTTAATCTCATCCCGCGTGAGCTGAACAGGACTGCCTTCTTTTGTGTGTGTTGGGTCACGACCTCGTTGTACTCAAATGAGTTGGAGCTGGCGTTGTGGGTCCCCGGTGCCTTCTCCACGTTTTTACCCCCTTGCGGTTATTCTTGTTTCTCTCAGACTGCTTCTGTGTCTCTAGAAGAGCCCAGTGCGCCTTAAACTCTGGGTATAGACCCACCGGGCAACCATAAGGAACTAAGTCCAGGTCCTTCCCCCACACTTTTCTCCATCTGTATAGGAAGAAGTGCACTGCTCCTCGAACTTCGCATGAATTATAGGAGTCTGCGGGAGATCCCAGTGGTTTTGTTTCTGTCATTCGAAAAAAATTAGCAAACTATTATCCAATTCGAATTCTAAAGTAATACTAAAAACTATTCGTTACCGAGAATGATTTGAACTACGTCTCCTTCAGCTGCACAGGAAACTTGCTAAATGTCGGATATGCACCATCGAGCTGTTCATGAATCAAAGACCTGACTAATGCACGAATCTTGTGGTTAATCCGAAACTTGAAATATGAGGCAAGTTAGTAAAATTTAAATTTAAATAAATTAAATTAAAATTCAAAGTTTAGTAATTACCATATCGAATTCGGGACCTGCCGTGTTGGATCGAGAAATGGGAGATGATCTCGATTCCGATTCGTCAGTATCTGCTCAAGTGTCACATGCATCGGCGGAATTGGCTGTGGATGTGGTTGCGGCTGCGATTGCGGCTGCGGATGCAGCTGTGTCTCTGGCACATGCGGTGGACTCCGCTCCGGACTAGGCGTCTCATCGGAGTCGTGCCCCCTGATGGTCTTGTACGTGATGAGCCAGCCTGTGATGAGCCAGCCCGTGATGATCTCTGGCGTGATCGACGAAATGCGTCGTATGGAATCTTGAAAATTTGAAAAGTTGTAATTAGCTAAGAAACAAATATGACAATAACAAAATTTACTGTCCTTTAAATTTTAAACTTACCAATTCGGAAAATATAGAGAACTAAGTTTGTAAATTAATTATTAATATATGAGAATTTTAAAAATCTTAAATAATTAAATATTTGAAATACAAACTTTAATATTACAAAATAGTTTTAAATAAATAAGTAATTTGTATAAAATTAAAATTAAATTTTAACTATAGTATAATATTAGTATTATGAAAATTTAATTATTTTACATAAGAAATCAATAAAATTATTTACATAGTATATTAAATAATTATACAAACCATAGAAAAAAATTATACAAATTATTTAATTTATAGAATTCTATATTAACAAAAAAAAGAATTTTATTTTGTAACATAAACATATAAATTTTAAAAAATTCCTTTCTTGAAACATATTTTTGTTTATATATATATACACATATATATACATATTTTTGCATAACTTAGTTATGAAAAACCAATTCCCAATGAATATTTGTAAATTGTTACAAAATATGTACTTTTACATAAATATATACATAATATTAGTAGAATTGTAATTGAAAATCTTTTTAGAATTGTAATTGCAAATATTTTTATACATAAATATATCCAAAATCCATAACATATTAGTAGAATTGTAAATGCAAAACCGAAAAAAAAAAAAATTTGTTGTATTCTTGAAAAAAAAAATTTGTTCTTGAGAAAAAAAAAATTTCATCACCACAAATTCCTCAAATCATCTCATCCCAAGCTAAATCTAGCCTATTTCGACCATAATCTACAATTACCCAACCTATCTTGTTCCAAAACTCATCATAAATCAAGAAATCTAACAACGTAATCTCAAATTTCTCCTAAAGTTTTTCTAGAAATTCCAAAAAATTGAGATGAGAAACATACATGACAAAGAGATGAAGAGAGGTTGAGGAAGGAGAGAACACCGCCGGTTTTGCCGCCAAGACGCCGAGAGATCACCGGAGTTTTCGCCAAAATCGGAGGTGAGAGGCGAGAGTGAGGAAGAAGAGAACAACTTCTTCACTGCATCTAGCATACTAAAGAAGTTTCGCACTTCGAGATTTGGTTATTCACCTCTATTCCTAGACTCAGTAAAATCTGGAACTTCCTCTCTAAATGCATCATTTACCATCTGAACAGTACCGTCTTCGTTCCCTACCGGGACTATTGATTCCACACCTAAACCACCTAATCCAGTTGTGCCAAGATTGACATCTAGTTGGTCATTTACCGGATTATCTAATTCCTCAACTGTATCAATATTACCATCTCCACTACAACTACCAAAATTAACATTCGAATCATCTTCTCCATGGAAATAGCAAATTTTGTAACTAGGAAAAAAATCTCTTTGATACAGATGATTGCAGACAGTTTTAACGGGAATATATCTCAAATTCTCGCATTTTATACACGGACAATACATCTTACAGGTTTGGAGTGTGTGACTCTGATACGCGGCAAACTCCATAAAACTTCTCAACCCGACCTCATACTCCGCGGTTAAGTTCCCCGTTGCTTCATCGATGCGTGGTCCGTCCATCCAAGCTCGAAAATTGGAGTTTGACATTGTATGTTTAGAAAAAGACAAGGAAGAGTGAGAATATGAGAGAAATGAAATCTAGTTGTTTTATATAGAGGTACTAATCCGACGGAATCCGAGACCAACCTAATTGTCGGTTATAACAGTGATATGTCTCATGCAAAACATGGTGTAACCACTTCCGTTGGCGGTCGTCGGTTTTAAAATTAATTTATTTATTTTAATTCCGTATATCTGAATTAATGAATTTAAGAATATATTTATTTTTTAAAAACTAAAAATTTCTTCGGGTTTCGTCGGGTTTAGACCTGACGAAACCCGATGGAAGAAATTATATATATATTTTTTAATTTCGTTAAACCCGACGAAACCCGACGGAAGAAATTATATAATTTTTTAAAAAATTTTGTGATTTCCGTCAGGTTTCGTCGAGTCTAAATCCGATGAAACCCGACGGAAGTAATTATATAATTTTTGTAAAAAAGTTTTGTTAATTCCATCGGGTTTCGTCGGATTTAGATTCGACAAAACCCGACAGAATTATTTGTATAATTTTTTTTAAAAAATTCCTTTAATTATGTTGGGTTTTTTCGGGTTTAGATCTGACGAAACCCGACGGAAGTAACTAATTTTTTTTAAAAAAAATTTTGTTAATTCCGTCGGGTTTCGTCGGGTCGAAATCCGACGAAGCCCGATGGAAGTAATTATATAATTTTTTAAAAAAATTAATTAATTCCGTCGGGTTTCGTCGGATCTAAATCCCACGAAACCCGACGAAATTATTTATATAATTTTTTTAAAAAATTCCGTTAATTTCGTCGGGTTTCGATGGGTTTTGGTCCGATGAAACCCGACGGAAGTAATTAAATAAGTTTTTTTTAAAAAATTTTGTTAGTTCTGTCGGGTTTCGTCGGGTATTAAACTGACAGAAACCGACCGAAATAAATTTACCCAAAAAAAAATTAAATTATAATCGACGAGAACCGACGAATTCGGTTATTTTTTGTCGGGTCTCTGTCGGTTTTGACTCTCGACGGAAACCGACGACAACATTTCCTCAGGGTTTAGCTTTGTTTTCTTGTAGTGTGTTGAGAAGAACAATGTAATGAATCACCGGCATAATATAAAATCTTATGAATTATTTTTAAAAATTGCCTTTTGAAAGTAATTTATATTGCTTGTAATGTTATATATATAATTATATGAACTAAATTTAGATATATGAATTTAAATCTAGATATATGAATTCGTGAGGTGCTGGCAATAAGTTACAATAACTTTTTTTAAGGGATACTAGTATTTGTAGTTGTGTTTAATCTTCATCTTTTTTGTGCTTATTCCGAAAGTTTTGAGAAAACTGCAATCAATAGGATTTTCCTAATCCTCTCTTCCCCAAAAGAAAAACATATATTTTTTTTCGTTTACGCAAGAATCATATGATTTTCGTATATATATTTTATTTTAAAAAAATAAAATATAATTTTAATCCTATTATATAAAACTGGTTTCAAAAATTATTAATTTTATTATATTAAGTTAGGTTTTAAAAGTTCCAAATTAATGGGATTGTTCCACATATCAAATCTAATGATTAAAAATTAATTCATATATATATTTTATTAAATTTGGGTTCCAAAAGTTACAACTCAACGAGATTATTCTACATGTCAAATCCAACGATAAAAAATTCTATGTACTCATATTATTAAAAAATATAAAATCAAATATTATTATATGAAGTTGGATATTAAAGTTACTCACTAACACGATTCGTCCATATGTTAAATCGAACGATCCTAAATTTTGATATAGCTTTTTTAAAACAAATATTTTTTCTTAAATAATTATATTTATCGCAAAATATGTATCCCTATTTATAATCCTAAAATAAAAAGGATTGTAAATTAGTATTTTTATCGATTATTATAAAATAAAAAATAATTACAAATATTTATCTCATATCTTATTGTATAAAGTTGAATCTCAAAGTTAATTTTTAACATAATTCTTAACGTGATCCTAAATTTTGCAGTATTTTATATATTTGAAGATATATTTTTTCTTTAATATTTATATATACCATGAAATATTGATCTTTTTCATAATCCTAACATAAAAGAAATTGTAGATAATTATCACCATTTATAATTATAAAATAAAAATATTCACAATATTGATCTCATACTGGTATAAAATAAAATAATATTAGATTTTTTCATAATTAAATAATTTATTTGTTTAGATTAATGCAAATAAATTATAACTTGAAATGTAAATATTATTTTAAGTTATAAATTTTATATATGATTTTTTAAAATGTTAATGTTTTTTTGTCAACCACATGTAAATATTTAAAAATTGATAATCACGAGATGCCTTTTTGCACATCGGGCAAGAATGCATGATTTAAAAAACGGGACTACAATGAAGACCAAAATTTGATAACAAACTTTACAAGCGCAAGAAAATTCATGCATTGCACGAGTCCTTATCTAGTATAAATATATGTAGTTGTCATAGTTAGTAAAAAATGGTTCACAAATGCTTAATCCTTAATAGACATCAGGATTAAACTCATGCTATCATGTGGGATTTGATTATTTTTTCAACCCATGTTTATTTAGGTTCTTAAACCCGTGTTGATATTTTGAATACTATTTTTGATGTGTTATTTTAGAGACCCGAAATCAACCCAAATTAGAGGAACCGAATCCGAAAAATACACGAATGGGTTCTAAATCTAATTATCTGAAAAACCAAACCATCCCAAACTTGAATCAAATTAAGAACCCAATCTATAAATCTTTTAAAATTTTAGATAAAAATATTGATCGTGAACTCGATCTATACCGACCCGAACCTGACCCGATAAAAATATATGTATAAATGTTAAATCAAAGAAAAAATTATCCACACTGCCATGTTTTTGAAACTATTTGTGTGAAATGCTCTTTCACTGTTTTCCCTTCTTTCAAATGCTCTCTTTTACTATTTTGGTGATATGAAAAGACCAATAACTCCCTAACCCATTTTGTTCTTTCTTAATCTGATCTCTCACCCATTTCTCTCTCTCTCTCTCCTATCTCAACCTTAATCCCATCTCTCTCTCTCTCTCCTATCTCGACATCCATTATCTCCCTTATACCATCGAACCCCTCTAATTGACTATTTCAACCTAAGAAATTTCACAGTCTTCTCCCTAAATGATGATTCAAGCGATGATTTGCTCAATTTAAGACCATCCTCTTCTAAATCCAGTTATCTTCTAAATTGTGAATTTGGTTGTCTACCCAAGCTTTCTCCCTTCTACGATTCCTATTCGCGAAGATTTCCTCCTTTTCTTCCCCCATTCAAATCCGTAATACTCTAAATCGGTCATCGAGAACTCCATCTTCGAATTTGTCAATTAGGGTTCATCTTCGTTCCTGGGAAATTTGGGATTGACGATAAGACTAACTTGGGTTTTTGCCATTTATAAAGTAAATTTTGCACTGGAGACAAAGACAATGACGAAGACAAGGACAAGGATGAAGACAATTTTTTTGCTATGGAAACGAAGACAAGGACGAGGAAGAAGACAAGTATTTTGCTAATTTTGCTATGGATACGAAGACAAAGACGAAGACATGTATTTTCCTTTGGAGACGAAGACAAGGACAAGGACGAGGATGAAGACAAGTATTTCGGTATAAATTTTGCTATGGAGACGAAGACAAGGACGAAAACAAGTCTTTTGCTATGGAGGCGAAAACAAGGATGAAGACAAGCACAAAGACGAGGACGAAGACAAGTATTTTGCTATGGAGTCGAAGACAAGGACGAAAAAAAGTATTTTGCTATGGAGGCGAAGACAAGGACGAAGACATGGACAAGGACGAGGACGAAAACAAGTATTTTGCTATAAATTTTGCTCTGTAGATGAAGACAATGACGAAGACACTAAAAAGCAAAATCCATTTTCGCTCTCAAAATATAATATTAATTTTTGCTAATTAAATATAATATTAATATATAATTTAAAATTATACCTAATGGATCTTGTTAGATAGATAATTTTATTTTATAATTTATAGAAAAATAAAAAATAAAAAAGTAAACATATATAAATGATTTATTTACATTCTAAATTATAAAGAAATTAAGTTATTATGAAATTAGTTTGAACCACTTATAAAGAGACATGTGTCCTATGAGTGAGAGAGAATTTTGAGAGGTTCCCAAGGGTTCTCAAATGAGAACCGTTTCTATCATTCCCTAAATAAAATATTATTTTTTTAATTTTTAATTTATTTAATAGATGAGACATTGAGAAACTCCCAATATGAATAGTCTCGATGACCTGTCCGCTTCCCTGCCCGTCCATAAAGGACAACTCAAATGAAATAGAATCCAAACAGAATAGGAACCGAATCAAAAACCAGATTTGTATCCGATATATTTTAATTTAATTTTTAGCTTTTTAACAAAATTTATATTAAGTATTTATTAATTTTAAATGTTTATATAGAAGTTTATAATGAAGCTCACCTTAAATCTATTTTTAAGAGTTGTTATGAATCATAAGTTACTTTTATTGTAACACGTCCAAAATGAAAGTGTCTCCCACATTAATATATAAAATATAGTTTAGTTTTTAATACCCGAAACTTTTGATAAATGTTTGGAAAGCAGTATAACTAGATCCACTCGTATAAATGATGAAGTGAATGAGGACAAACAAGACAGTGTAGATGAGAATATAGATGAGTTTCAAAAAGATCACTTATGATATTTATTAACGTTGGCACGGCTTTTTGCTAGTTAGATTATAAATTCAAAAATGTTATTTGGTAACCAACAAGTTTGAGTCCAGTTCAAAAGAAAGAAAGAGAAAACGAGTTGTTGTGAAGAGCAGTAAATAAGCTGATTCCAAGCGTCAAGGATTCCTGGGACGAGAAGGCACCAAAGGCTACAGTCGTTTAAGCGTCTGCCTCCACCGGCATAGATCGAAGGCACCTTCTCATTATGTTTGGGCTTTAAAGCCCATTATGTATCAGCCTTAATATTGTCACTCATAATAAAGTTTGGGCTTTAGGCCTTAATATTGCCAGAATCATTATTATTATGTAAGGTTCTCTTGAATCTTTCTGTGAAGGATGTGGTTAGAACTAGTGTATTGTCCAACAGATGGAGAAATCTATGGAGATACGTACCTGGATTGGACTTGCAAGAGTGTTGTTTTCCAAACTACAAAACATTCGTCAGTTTTGTGGATACCTTCTAAAGGAACTTGAAATCTAGTCTGAATGATTTCTGTTATTAGCTCAAAGAAAACAATGGCTTATATAGAAGCCTTACAACAAAAAAAAGAGAAACTTTAGGATCTCAACAAAAACAGAAACAGAATTGAAAACAGAATTGAACTAATATATTCCTAAGAAATTGGATGACTTATTCTTCTTCAGACTTTGTCAAACTTCCAACAAATTCCTCCCCTTAAACTGAAGCACTTCTCAAGCTCAGTTTAATCTTTGGACACCAAGTAACTCTCTGAGTCTCTCGAACTAATCCAACTTGATAGGCTTTGTTATGATATCATCAACTTGCTCTTTTGTACCACAGAAACTCAGCTTTAAGACTCCTTCTTTCGTAAGATTTCGTAAGTAATGGTACCTTACGTCGATGTGTTTCGTTCTTCGATGCATAATTGGATTCTTTGACAACTTGATTGCCGAGTTGTTATCACACATAATGCTAACACATTCTTCAGAAAGAAAACTCAACTCCTGCAACAAACTTTTTAACCAAACACAGTGACAAGCAGAGTTAGTTGCTGCAACATACTCTGCTTCGGTAGAGGATAAGGTCACTATGCTTTGTTTTCTTGAGCTCCAGCAAACAGCTGCACCATTTAGCAGGAAAACATACCCAGAAGTACTCTTCCTATCTTCTACATCACGAGCGTAATCACTGTCTATATAGCCCATCAACTCCAGATTCGATGAGTTCTTATAGAAAACTCCAAAATCCAAAGTACCCTTCAGGTATCTCAGCACTCGTTTGGCAATCATCATGTGTTCCTCCTTAGGATCAGCCATAAAATGAGCAATTAAACACACCACAAACATCAACTCAGGTCTTGTTACCGTAAGATACATTAGACTCCCCACGAGCTGCTTGTAAAACGTTGAATCTACTCCATTTTTTCCTGCTTTTGAAACGATAGTGCCTGGAACAATTGGATTCTTGACTGAATTGCAGTCCCACATACCGAACCTCTCCAAAACTTCCTTAGCATACTTCTGTTGGCAGAGATGAATGCCGTCATGATTCTGATGAATCTCTACTCCAAGGAAGAATTTCATTTTCCCCATATCAGTCATCTCAAATTCCCTTTGCATTGAAGACTTAAACTCTGCACATAATGATTCATTATCTCCAGTAAATATCAAGTCATCGACATAGAGACTTACCACCAGAATGTGTTTCTCTGTTTTCTTAAAAAACAGAGTGTGATCATAGCTACTTTTCTCGAATCCTTCCTTGGTGAAATATTTTTCAATTCGACTGAACCAAGCTCGTGGTGCCTGCTTCAAACCATAGAGAGCTTTGTTCAGTCGATATACCTTATCTTCCTCCCCTGCTTTGATAAATCCTTCTGGCTGATCAACATACACCTTCTCCTCAAGCTCTCCATATAGAAAAGCGCTCTTCACATCAAGCTGGAAAATACACCAACCCTTCTGAGCTACGACTGCAAGAAGACTTCTTATTGTGTCCCAACGAGCAACAGGAGCAAACACTTTAGTATAATCGACCCCAGCAACTTGAGAATATCCCTTTGCAACCAACTGAGCTTTGTATTTTTCAACTTTTCCTTCTTCATTCAACTTGGTCTTGTAGACCCATTTCACCCCAATCCTTTTTGCTTGAGACGGCAATTTCACAAGTTCCCATGTGTGATTTTTCTCAATGGACAAAATCTCCTGCCTCATTGCTTCTTTCCATTTTTCTTCCTTTGCAGCATCATAATAATGAATTGGATCATCACTGCTCACGTGCAGAGCCCAATTTATCAAAGCATCATCTTCGTCACTCTCTTCTTCACCAGTTACGAAGTTCTGCATCCATCCCGGTTGCTTTCTAGGCCTTTTTGATTGTTCTCCAGTACTGATGCTTCGATTTTCAACTCTTGGAGAATTAGTAGTCTCCTCTCTTTCTTCATTTTCTGGCTCTGCTGCAGTTTCTGGCTCAGCTTCAGCATCAGTTTCATCTTCTTCCAAGACTTTATCATCTCCCCAAATAATCTCTTTCTGCTCTGTTTTGCTCAGGTTCCAATCCCACTTAGCCTCTTCTTCAAAAACAACATCTCTACTAATGATGATTTTCTTTGTGATTGGATTGTACAGCCGATAGGCTTTGGATTCCTCACTGACTCCAAGCAAAATACACTTGTGACTGCGATCATCAAGTTTTATTCTTTTCTGAGTCGGAATGTGAACATGACCAATCGAACCAAAAACTCTAAAATAGTTGATTGTTGGCTTCATTCCCGTCCACATCTCCTTAGGAACTTTATCCTTTAGCGCTTTTGTCACACTTCGATTCAGAACATAGGCTGTCCATCTTGCTGCTTCAGACCAGAAAGATCTTGGCATTTCTTTCTCGAATAACAGGCATCGAACCATATTCATTATGGTTTGGTTTCTTCTCTCTACTACTCCGTTTTGTTGAGGAGTATAAGCCGCCGTCAACTGCCTCTTTATCCCATGATCTCTGCAGAATTGATTGAATTTCTCCGATGTAAATTCACCTCCTCTGTCTGTACGGAGCCCTTGTATCTCAGTTTTTGCCTCTTTTTCCACCAGGTTCTTGAACACCTTCAAGGTTTCAAACGCCTCTGACTTCTCTGTGAGAAAATAAATCTAGGTTTTTCTTGAATAATCATCAACAAGAACCATCAAGTACCTCTTTCCACTTTGTGATGCTGGAGTAATTGGTCCACATAGATTAGTGTGAATCAACTCAAGCTTCTCTGTTGCTCTCCACTTGCTCTTCTTTGGAAATTTTTCTTGTTGCTGTTTTCCAACGTTACAAACAGTGCATATCTTTCCTTCGTCTTTGACCATTGGTAGTCCTCTCACCAATTTCTTTTTCTGCATAATTTGAATGAAGTTGTTGTTGAGATGGCCTAACCTCCTGTGCCACAAAGATCCCAAGTCTTCTTCTACCACCTTGAGACACTTCTCATGAGTTGATTTCTTCTTGGCATAGATCAGAAACATGCGATTCATCGTCATGCTTGTCTCCAAAATCAGGCCTCTTTGACAATGAAGAACTCTGCAGGTTCCATTCTCTATCACAAACTTCAGCTGCTTCTCTTGTAATTGTCCAATACTCAGCAGGTTATTTGAGAGATTAGGAATGTAATAAACATCAGTTATTACTTGAGTGATACCTTCAGCTTCAAATCTGATTTTTCCTTTTCCTTCAACGGTCATTCTCGAATTGTTTCCCAAGCGAACTGAATGTTTGAAATCCTCATTAAGTTCTATGAACCATGATTTTTCTCCGGTCATGTGATTTGAGCAACCAGAATCCAGAAACCACACTCCTTTTTCCTCTGTCTTGCTTGTGTCAGCGTGAGCTATCAACAACAGTTCTTCTTCTTCATCAAACTCAACATAATTTGCTTTTTCTGTGCACTCATAAGAATAGTGTCCCTTCTTTTCACAGTTGAAGCAAGTTATGGTGGATCGATCCACTGAGAATCTTCCTCTTCCACGTCCTCTGAATCCGTTTCTTCCTCTTCCTCTCCAGATTCGTCTTTCACGATACTTTGACTCATTCTCTACTTGCAACACTTGCTCTTCAACTTTCTTCTCAATCACTTTGCTTTCATGTATTTGCTGAGACGCCTGCAACTCATCCACCGTGAGATTATCAATATCTCTCGACTCCTCAATAGAGCAGACCACAAAATTGAAATTTTCAGTGAGGCTTCGAAGTATCTTCTCTACAATCTTGACATCATCGATAGCTTCCCCACAGTTTTTCATATCATTGGTTGTCTCCATGATTCTCCCAAAGTAACTGGCCACCGTTTCTCCAGTTTTCATCTCCAATGTTTCAAAGGTTTTTCTGAGTCTTTGAAGTTATGCTCGCTTCACCCGAGCTCCTCCTTGGTTTTTCATTTTCCTCGAATCCCACAGCTCCTTTGTTGTCTCCTTCTGAGTGATGGTCTTCAAGATGGTTCTGTCAATTAACTGAAACAGATAATTTTTGGCTTTGAGATCCTTGAGCTGTGCTTCTTCAAGAGATTTTCGTTGTGCTGGATCAGGTGCAGCAAGTGATCTCAAACTTTCGTATCCTGGATCAATGACGCTCCAATACTCCTTCGAACGGAGCAGATTCTCCATGACCAAACTCCAGTGATCGTAGTCTCCATCAAACAGAGGCACGGATGGTGTGGTGAAATTCTTTTCTGACATCTCACAGTATTTGCTCTGATACCAGATAAAGGAACTTGAAATCTAGTCTGAATGATTTCTGTTATTAGCTCAAAGAAAACAATGGCTTATATAGAAGCCTTACAACAGAAAACAGAGAAACTTCAGGATCTCAACAAAAACAGAAACAGAATTGAAAACAGAATTGAACTAATCTATTCCTAAGAAATCGGATGACTTATTCTTCTTCAGACTTTGTCAAACTTCCAACACCTTCTTGGGTTTCAACAGTGAGTCGTACTTGGAGAGTTTTAGTTTAAATTACTCTGGGTGGTTTTGTAAGCATCCTGAAATTGGTCTTTTCAGTCGTTGGATCAGCACTGTTGTTGATCGGAAGGTTAAACATCTCGTGTTTGGGGACTATAGGACTTGGAGATGTCATATGCCTCCAAATCTTTACACTTGTGGGAGCTTGGTATCCTTAGAGCTTAGTGGAGTAATTTTGGATTGCCCCAAGTTTGTTTCTTTACCACGTCCCAAATTCATGGATTTACATGCAATTCAAGTTGCCAACATTTTGGAATTAGAAACGTTCATCTCAGGCTGCCCAGTTCTTGAAAGCTTATCTATAAAGAAGAAATGCTCCTAGAAGTTTTACGTGTGTCTTCTCAGTGTCTGTTGAGATTCACTCATTTTTCCCACAGTCATGAGACGATTGAAGATAATCTTGTAGTTGATATAAATGCTCCTAGACTTGAATTTCTGAGGCTCGGTGATGATACTCAATAATACGGGTTCTCTTGTAGAGGCCTATATTCATAAATGTCATCTCTGGAAATTCAAATACTATTTCGATCAAAATGATCTACAAAAGAGAAAGATGATTGGTAGGTTTATTGAGGGAATCTCTTCTGTCACAAAAATGACAATCAATTCGGAAACTATCGAGGTAAACCTATGTTTAATGCATAACTCTGTCTATAAGTTTTTCCTCATATGATATTTTTGTTCAACTTGCAGGTCATCTATAATTACTCAAAATGTCAACAGCTACCCTTATTCCGTAAGCTATTCGTCTTGCGTGTTAGCTTCATCGAATGGAAAATGTTGCCAATCTTTCTTGAGAGCTGTCCAAACTTAAAATCTATTGTTCTGGTTAGGATTGTTTGCATAAACACAAACACTTACTTGTTTTACAGTGCAAATGGTGAAAGTATTATATACTCAATTTTGTTCCTTTCGTTCGGTTCTCTTTTCAGGATTATGATGACTATTATTGGTATGAGCGTCCGAAACTTAGTATATTATTGGTTCTCTTCTCGAGTATGTTGATATAGAAACTACTCTGGTAGGAGAAGCAATAATGGAGATGGAACTAGTGAGTTACTCTGGTCCGCAAATTGCATGCCATTAGATAGAGGTCATTGGAATTACCAAGTTCCATGGTAGCAGCCAAATGTATCAAGGTACACTTCAAATGAAAGGGATCTTTCTCAAGGAGCCTGTTAAATTAGACCAAACGTGTCCACGTTACTAGAATCATTATAAATTCATATTTCTCAAAATTTGAATCAGAAGTCATATACAAGTGCTTATATATATATTCAGCACAGCAGTCATCATTTTCTTATAATGTTTGGGCCTTAAGCCCATTACGTATCAGTCTTAACACTGCTACTCATAATAACATTTGGGCTCGAAGGACATTACGTACAAGCCTTAAGTTGTAATGGAGTGGTACAAAAGAGCATAATAAATATTTATAGGCCCATTTTATTTGGGCTAAATGGGTCAGAGATATGATTGAGCCATAACTTTGTTAAACAATCCAACGGTTAAGATTGAAAATTTTATTATTAAATTTCTGATATCCACCGTTAGATTAACATACTAGCCGTGTCACTCTTTTCTTTTCGTTTTTGTTCAATTTTTCTCATCTTCCTTTACACTCTTCGAAGAACTAGAAACCCTAATCTCAAGGTAAAATTCATCACTCGTATTTTCTCTTTCTTATTATAAGGTTTAGGTTTCTCGGATTATGCTAATGGGTCTGTCTCAAATTTCGAATATGACTTTGACATTGAACTTCGAACTTAGCCTATAATGTTTGTTATGCAGATTAAATGGATGAAGATGAACAGAGACGTGTTGCTGTCAAAGGATTGAGTAATGTTGATTGGCTAAGCAATTTTCCAGAATCATTGCTATGTAAGGTTCTCTTGAATCTTCCTACGAAGGATGTGGTTAGAACTAGTGTATTGTCCAAAGCTGGAGAAATCTATGGAAATACGTACCAGATTGTCTTTAAAATACAACAATTAAAATACAAGGTTGTCTTTAAGTTTGTAGTCACTCTGGAGTTTGCTTATCGTTTCTTTTGTTTGTGATGACATTTGATGTTCTTATTCATGACTTTTGCTCAGTTATTATGAAAATTGATAATCAACGACTTGGGTATTGCTCGGATCAGGGATCGTATCAAATTCAATTATAGAGCTTATGTTCCATTTCAAAAGAAAAGAAAGAGAAAACTAGTTGTTGAGAAGAGCAGTATAAAGGAGCTGGTTCCATGCGTCAGGGATACCTGGGAGGCACCAATGACTACAGTCGTTTAAGCTTTTGCCTCCACCGGCATAGATCGAAGGGTGACCGTCCTTTCTTAACTCCGACATAGCTGTCACATCGAGGAGGTGCACCGGTGTAACCATCCCTCCAATCACACTTCTCACTATAGTTTCACCTTCGCTCTTATCTGGTCTGGTTCCTTTCATTGGTACCGTCTCACCCAAGCAAGTCTTTCCCGGTTTACCCCATTCACTCCCACTTCAAAAATTACCAAAAATATAATAATAACAAAGTTAATCTGTTAATTAACTATTTAGTTGATTATAATTAGTGAATTCTATCTAAGTTCAAAGTCCCTCTATACCCTAACATACCATTTTCTGACCAATTGGATATGGGATTAATATCTAGTAATTTACATGTCTAGCAGTCGTATAGCAAACACCCGGATACCATTTTCTTTTTGTCAACAATTAGAAAATGTTCAATTTATAATCAATTCCTTAAGCTCCTAACAAATATCACGTAGAGCAAACGCGATTCTCGAACTACGAAGATATCAGTTTATATTAAATATTTTACATGTCTAGCAATTCATCACGAGTTAATAGATCTGAAATAAGTCGTATAGTAAACACCGGGATCACCTAAGTTAGAATTCTAGAGAAAGAGACACTTACTTGACGTGAACGGGTGATACGCCTTGATAGAAAACCTTAGTTTTTGAAGGATCAATATTATGATCAATCCACTTAGCCCAAGTTGTCAAAGCAATTTTGAAAGCTTGCATTCTATTCATCTCTTTCCTTATTTGCTCTCCCGTTTGAAAATAGTCCCACCTACATAATCATCATTGCATTCTATTATATAATGGTATATGTTATGTGATTGTTAATTAAGCTCATACATCATTAATCATTACTTACGTTTGAGCACGACCAGTGTGAGACCACCAATGGAATGTATTAAAGATGAGAAAATCTGATCCCAACCATTGATCTCCTGTACTAATCTTATCTAATTTCAGAATTAATCCTTTTGTTTTGTCAGCCACCAAATCCACCAAGAATCCATTTTTCTGAAAATTTACCGATATTCCATATTCCTATATCCAAATCCATGATGAATTGATCGTCATTATTGAATAACCGAATCAAATAACCAGAAATAAACCGGTTAAGTAACGTACCGGAATGGTAAATGTAGAGAGGTGACTGGTGAGTTTGAAGTTATACTTAGCATTTGGAACGGTCGCATGAAGCATGCAACTCAATGACACCCACATATTGTTGCTTAATGAATCTCCCACAAAGAGAAACTTTTTGCCTTTGAATCTCTTTAAGAAATCTCGTCCATCGAATCTGCCAAATCATATATAACCAGCCATATCTCAACCGTTAATTTCACAATTACATCAACAAATACTAATTCATAATCTAAATCTCTCAAAGTTTAAGTTCTATCACACAGTTATATACACCTCAAGTTCTGTCACACAGATCTATACAACATTTTAGAATCGAATTTCAATTAAAAAAAAAATTCAATATAATTATTTGACCAGTTAAAAAAAAAATCATTTGACAAAATACTGTATTTTATCACCACAAATTACAATCAATTTACATGGAATCCCACAACTATCTCAAAAATTAAATCTATTGGAATTTTGGCATCCATAAAAACTTGATCCATAATCAAATCTCCCAAACCCTGAAAATATTATGTCCGACTAACATAAAAAAATTATTATAATAAAGGTATGATATATTATGTTGTTAATTAGTTATAAATATTTTGTTTTTCTTAATTAAAGTTCCAAAATGGTCTAGGAAAATATTCATTACTTTAAAATAAATGTAAGATATGTAAGGAAAATGTGATAAAGTACGTTATTTGGAACCCACAAAATCATTAAAAATAATAATTTGAAATATATTTACAAATAAGTGAAAGTGATGGTTAGTACCTTGGGATATTACATCCGGTGGGTTGCCACCGATAATGGAGATAATACTTGTCCGGCCGACCAAATTTCTGACAATCCGGTCCGATGAATGGACAAGTCGATGTTCCATAGAGTGGTTTTGATGAATTGTCATAAATCCAACTTCCTTCATAAATATTACATTTTGATGGCTTACCTTTGTAACCAGTTGCTTGGTTAATCTCGTAAACAACATTGGTGTTATCTGCTAATACATTGTGATTTGATAAATCAATCAGAAAAATAAGAAAAAGTATAGAGAGGATTTGATGAAATTTCATTTTATGAAATTAGTATAGAAGATGTGATATGATAAAATATAAAATTGTTGTATAAATAAGCATTGATATGTACATAAATAGCCAAAATCTATGATTTTGGGAATGCAATAACCTTTTGTTGAATAATTAAAGAGTTTTTTTTTTTTTTTAATAAATGTAAAGACCACATAATTAACTTGCCAATCTGTATTAGTCACAAAATCCTTATCTTTGTTTTGTTACCAATTTGATTAGATTACAAACGTTTTACATTCTTCTCTGTGGAACTATGTTATTCCAGCTTATAATGCAACTAAAATAAAGATTTCCTTATAGATTTTTTTTATTAATAATTAGATCAAGCTCCAAATACCATCGTGAAAATAGTTGAAAAGATGAATACTTAACTATTTATTTTTGAATTTTGTATTTTTCATAAATTTGATCAAATATTTTTAATCATATATTTTAGACTGCCAATAAACAGTTGGCTCAATTGATTTGTTCCTGATTTAGTTTGGCACCATGTGGGAGTTCAAATCCCACCAATTCCAATAAAAACAATTTGGCTATGGATTGCGAAGGAATAATCATATACTTCAAACTCCAAAGTATTCCTAATTACCTTTACATTCCTGGAGGTTAGCACGTGGGTTTCCGCAATTCCATGAAATCAAAGTTCAAACGAATATTTCACAACTTAAATACTTACCTCTTTGACCAAAAAAAACACTTAGAGCATGGGTAGTGGTGATACTTTGATGAGTATCACCACAATAAACAAATAAAAAAAATAAAAAAAAATAAAAGTTATGAGACTTGGTGAGAGAGAGTCTCACTAAGTAGAGATTGTAGAGACCAATCTCTACATGTGTCAAGTAGAGATTGGTCCATTTTTTTTTGATTTAAAATTTAATTAGGAAAATATATTATATTTAAATATTAATTTTTTATTATGGGTGAGACTCTAAACAGAGTCTCACCACTACCCATGCTCTTAGTATCATATAATTAATAACAATCTTATGATCTCAATATAATTTAAGTATCCACAAGAATAGAATTATTGTTCATACACTAACTAGCTACAAAATCAATTAAGAAGTCTTGAATACATTTTGGTAGTGGTCCGACCAAAAAAAAAAACACATTTTGTTTGTGGTTACTATAATTTTGATATCACGTTAAGCTTATTAAAAAAACTTTAAAATAGTAACGATTTTTTTTCTCAACTCTTAAATTATGATTTAATGATTATTTTTGTAAACAAGCTGTAAAATTTATGTAAAGTTGTCCAATACTAATCAATCATATCAATTACTTTGTAATAAAATAATTTACAAAATTCATTGTGAACATTATGTAACGGCCACTTGATAAACCAACCATACCAATCAAAGACAGTCTTCATTGACATGAAATCAGGTATGAAAAACATGATAAAACAATTTTTTATTTAAAATTTATTTATTTTCTATATATAACAGTAATGCCATAGTTATCTAAATATTAATGGGGACATTATCAATATTAAAATATTAAATTTTGATTTATATGGTGATATTCTTAGGTTTATCGAATTATTGATGGGCACATATAACCAGATTAGTCTAGAGACATACTATAAAGTAAGTGCTGTTTAGTAATGACATGAATGTGGGGGCAAAGCATTTACTTACTAAATACAGTAGTATATCATTAGACAACCAATTTGGATTGAAGTGCGTTGAAGGGACAAAAGTCTTGTCGAGGCTAAAGTGCAAATATAGCTTATGGACTAAGTTTATTTTTATATCATTAATTTTCAACAAAGTGTCAAATTTGACCAAGAACAGTTGCTTAAATTCATTAAATTAA
>OVAX01000266.1:61409-97284 GCA_900406405.1 Lepidium africanum | reverse complement strand
TCGATTATACGTCTTCGTATGTATACACAGTAGGATTGATTTCAGGACATTCCCAACATCACAAGCATTGATCGGAAGACCGGAAGTGCGTGATCTGGGAAAAGGGCCGATGTTCACTACTCCTTTGAGCACGCCTCGCCTGGGTTTACTAAAGGGGATGGGTTACTTCCTTTACCCTCTCTTGTGCAACCTTCAGGTCATATGGGTTCAACATCAGTTCAGGTACATGAAGGTAGTAGAGGAAACTCGATTAGAGAAAATAATGATGCTGCTGTTAAAAAATTTGATCTCCCAATGTATGACGGGCAAAATGCAGATGATTGGATATTTCATGTAGAAAGATACTTTGAGTCAAACAGAACCTTGGAAAGGGACAAGTTGGAGATTGCCAATTCGTGTATGACAGGAGAAGCGATTCCTTGGTGGAAAATAACTCAGGATAGGGAGACTGTGGGAAGTTGGAATACATTCAAGGAACAGTTTCTGATGAGGCTTAGAGAAACTTATGGTGGTACCGCATTTGATGAGCTTTATAAGCTAAAACAAACAGGATCAGTGGGTGAATACAGGAAGGAGTTTGAGGCTCTTTGCGCGGATTTACCAGAGGTCCCTATGGAGGTGTTAGAGGTGGTGTTTTTGGGGGGGATTACAGAAAGAGATACGAGACCAATTAGTACGTTGTTGTCCCACGGGATTGAATCATATGATTCTATTAGCAAAGGTAATTGAACAGCAAGAAACTGAGTCTAAAGCTGTCAGTTACAAGAATGTTTACAGAGCTGTACCATACAATGGAGGGCCAATGAGACAGCCGTATACATCCCCTAATAGGAACACAGCTATGGTTCCTTATAAGAAGCCGGGAGAGAATAGTAGAGATACCAGAAAGAGTCCAACAGAGGCTGGAAAGGTTGTGACTAACCCTTGTCAACATTGTGGGAACAATTCTTTACTGGTCACAGATGCAAATCGCAACATAGATATAGAGCCTTAGAAGTGGAACCTGGATTGATTGAGGAGATATATGAGGCTGAAATGACCAAAATTCTGGAAACCAGAGTGTAAGAGGTTGACTTGGAAGCTCCAACTTTTGAGAAACTAAGATTGATGGCCATCACAGGATTGGAAGCGAAGAAATTCTTACATTTGGTAGGCAAGATTGGAGAGGTTGAAGTGGTCATATTCATAGATTCTAGAGCTACCACTAATTTCATTTCATGAGGGTTGGTTAAGAAGTTAAAGCTTAAGGTCTCTGATACTAAAACATTCAATGTCGTCGTGGGAGATGGGCAGATTGTTCAAGGCAGAGGAAAATGTGATGGGATCACTTTACAGATACCGAATGTAAACATCACGGAGGACTTCCTATGTTTCAATATGGGATAACCGGATGTGGTTTTGGAATATTCCTGGCTGGCGAAACTAGGAGAAACTAAGGTGGGAAAAGTGGGAGTCCATTGCTCTATTCCTGTGGAGAAACTAAGGTGGCTTTGGTTACACTCGTGGTTTTGTACTCCATTGTGTAGTTCAGCCCCAACAATTTAACCGCCCATCTCTTCTGATCACCAGCCATGTTCTTCTGATCAGTCTGATGCTTAAGACTTTTTTGCTCTGTGCGGATCACAAATTGCCTCCCAGTTATGTAATGCTTACCATTTAGTGACAGCAAATACTATGGCCAACAACTTCCTCTCATATACAGACTTAGCTCGACCCTTCTCAGAGAATCCTTGGCTTATAAATACAATTGATTTCTTGTCTTGAGATAAAACTACTCCTATTCCAATCCCTGATGCATCAGTTTCTATCACATAGACTTTAGCAAAATCGGGTAAACTCAGAATCGGTAAGTTCATCATCGCCTTCTTAAGTGAATCAAGGGCTAATTGTGCCTTGTCGCTCCATACAAACCCGTTTTTCCTCAAAAGATTCGTTAGAGGCTATGCTATGTTCCCATAACCTCCCATAAACCTTCTATAGTAACCGGTCAGACCCAAAAAACCCCTCAACTCCGTGATATTTTTGGGCGTTGGCCACCTCTTGATGTCTGCTACTTTATCCTCATCGGCAGCTACTCCCTTACCTGATATTGTATGCCCCAAATACGCGATCTCCTTTAGTGCAAACTCACATTTCTTTTCATTGGCATATAAGGAATTTCTTTTCAACACTTCTAGCACTGTTTGCAGATCCTTAGCATGAGATTTCATATCTACACTATAGACCAATATATCATTGAAAAATACCAGCACAAACTTCCTCAAAAATGGCCTGAAGATGTCATTCATGACACTTTGGAATGTTGCTGGGGCATTGGTGAGCCCAAACAGCATCACCAGGAACTCATAATGACCTTTATGCGTCCTAAAGGCAGTCTTATGAATATCGGACTTCTTAACCCTTATCTGATGATAACCGAACTTGAGATTTATTTTTGAGAATACTGCTACTCCACACAGTTCATCCCACAGCTCTTCAATAATAGGAATGGGATATCTATCTGGTATCGTCTCCTTATTGAGTGCCATGTAATCAACACAAAAGTGCCACCCAATATTCTTCTTTTTAACCAACAAAACAGGGCTTGAATAAGGGCTTACACTAGGTTGAATGAGTCTGGTCTGCAGCATTTCCTTCACCAAATGCTCTATCTTATTTTTCTACGTGAAGGAGTCTCTATAAGGTCAGCTGTTTATCAGACCATCCCCTTCCTTCATTGTAATTGCATGCTTCCGGTTCCTTGAGAGAGGTAGACCCCTTAATAGCCTTGTCTAGGCAGCCAACAGAAAGGTTTGAAAAACTGCTGCTCCCTTGAATATTGATTTGGATGAGTTGGTTAAGTTACAGCAATAAGATAGTAGCTGTAAAGAAGTGATAGTGCAGCTTCGTGAGGGGAAGCTAGTAGCTTCGGAGTACCACCTGCGTGGAGAGCTTGTGTTACATGCTGGCAGGTTGGTCATTCCTAAAGGAACTCCCTTCAGTCTAAAGGTAATGCAACAGTTTCACTCCATCATGATTGGAGGACATGGTGGATTGCTCAAAACTTACAAATGTATGTCTAAGGAGGTGTTTTGGCCGGGTATGAAGAGGGAAATAAAGCAGTTCATCAAGGACTGTCGCATTTGCCAAACAAGTATGTATTCTACTCTCTCTCCAGCATGTACAATTAGCCCTTTACCGGTACCAATGCAGATATGGTCGGATATTAGTATGGATTTTGTAGAGGGTTTACCCAAATCCAAAGGGTTTGATTCGATTTTGGTGGTGGTGGATAGATTGAGCAAATATGGCATTTCATACCTCTTAAGTATCCATTTACTACAAGTTTAATGGCTGTAAATTTCATTCAAAAAGTGGTTATGCTTCATGGATTTCCAGAAACGATTGTGTCTGACCGTGACAAGATTTTCCTAAGTAATATCTAGAATGAGTTGTTTCAAGTTAACATGATTAAGTGGGTCTTTTTCCTTTTCTGGGTGTTATACGAAATTGATATTGATAATTGGATATACATATTTGATGGGCTTCTAATATAATTTTTTGAAATTGTGTGATTCGGTCTGCTACTTAGGGATTCCATGTTGATAGTTTCGAACTTCCATTTAGTGGGATAAGGTATGTTATACTTGAATACACGAAAGATTGATAAGCTTGCAATTCCACTTAGCACATTGACTAAAGGCAAACGATCACTTAGGAAGAGAAGTGGCTAAGCTTTGGAATGAGTCAGCTGGTTACTTGATAATAAGACACTGCATGTCGTTTATGTTGGCATGTGTGCCGTTTTCATTTATCTTATGTTGAGTTGTATTTAAGAGAGTTACCCTAAGTTTGGAAACTTTATCAAAACATTAATCAAAGTATTATTCAGGTAAGCGGCTTCTTCCTTCCTCTTCCTCCGATTTCTTCCTCTTCTTCCTCTTCCTCTTCCTCCGATTTCTTCCTCTTCTTCTTCGCTTCCTTCGTCTTCTTTCCTCTTCCTCCGATTTCTTTCTCTTCCTAGGAAAAGTGGGAGTCCATTGCTACAATTATGACGAGGTAATATGCAATTCACGATGCTATATTTACCCTACTTTTTTATTCAGTGGATTTACTGTCTTTTTTTTTTTTTATTAATTGTAGAGGAAAAATCTAGTATTGACCAGTGTAACCAAAGCCACTCAGGATTTGGTTGCATTTTACTTCTATCATTATATAACATTGAAGGCCAGTGATGCTGAAAACAACAACACTCCTGTTTCTATTCAAACCCGTATTTGCGAAGCTCCGACGCGGAAAATCAAGACACTAATCACTGAATCTTGCAGCATTAAAGGTAACTAACTAACATTTTTTGAAAGTTTGTCATGATGAACTAGGCTATGAGTGAAGAGTTAAGCAATATAGGCTTTGCTTATATGATCGTACCTGCAAGTGTTTGGTTGTTCATGGCTGTGTTTTTGAAATTTTGTCACCACCAACAGTCTAGAAATTTTGTTGTAGGAATTGGACTCAAGATAACGATTCTAAGTGGGACCCAACTGCTGTAGGTAAGTTTTATACTGGTGTGATGCCTAGCTGGATAGAGGATGGTGCACTTACAGGAAGCAAAAAGCTGCTGTGCTATGTGCTGTGTGATTATTTCCATTATGTGATCTGCTTAACACACAGACAAGAATACCTTGTTATAGTGATGTTATATCTTTCAAATGCAGGTTGAGAAATCGGATTTTGAAGAGAATGATTGGCTTCATCTTTATATGGAAGTTGCAGTGTTCGCTAAGTGGGATTGTGACATGGTGGGGAAAAAAAAAGTAGAGAAGTGAATATACTCATTTTTTTAGCACTCAACCAAGCTTTTTTCCTGCAGGTGGATCAAATGCCCTTCAAGTTGAAGAAAGTAGTGGTACAAACAGAGTAAGAAGATGTTTAGTCGAGTAGGAAGAAGTTGAAGTTGAAGTCGAGCAATGCAATCTTCTTCATAACTTTCGAGGTTTGTGGAGGTGAGGAGTACAGAGGCATAATAAGGCAAACGAGGGATGGAAAACCACAACACTTGTGCCTTGAAGTTGTATGTGAGATGGCCAAGTAAACAAGTGCCGTGTGCCGTGTGCTGTAAACCGTTAATAGTATATACTAATCGGAAAATATTAAGATAGTCTACAAAAAAAAGGGGAAAAAAAGAAAGGCAAGAAAAAGGAAAAAATAATAACCTCTCGTATATCAAGCATATCCTTGGTACTTGTGATTTCGAGTGAATCTAGTGACTCTTTGTTTTTGTATAGAGATATTACAATTGAGTTACGAATAGTGTCCCCACCATCCGACAAGCTGAAAATAATGTTGATTAGTATATATTATTTAGGAGAAGATATAGAGCAAAACAACTAAAAGAGAAAACCGGAAATATAATAGATACCTTTTAATAAACTTTTGGACGACTTGGAGCTGAGAATTTATAAACATCTGAGATGTATCTTAAGCAATCACTATTTGAACTTGTTCTAAAACATTTATAAATGAAATTATTATCATGATTTGAATCAATATATAAATATATTTCTAGTATAATTAAGAACAAAATTAATACCCTTATAAATATTAATTTTTGCAAATCGAATTATGCATGTAATCATCTTGCCATCTAAATGTGCAACGACATCATACAATATTTCAGTAAAATTTTCTCATAGTGTACACGGTATATGGGAATCACTAAAATTAAATCCTAAAGATGGAGGTTAGATAAAAAAAAAAAAATAGATGTCAAAGTCAATTATTAAATTATATACTATAAAACATACCCAGCATCTTTGAGTTGAAACTGAAGGTTAGCTGTAAGTTTATTATTGACATAGAGAGATCTCATCTCACCAATCCAAAGACATAAAAAATAATATTAAACCAAAAAAAAAAAACTAATAAATAACTAAAAAATAAAGAAAAGAGAATAAATAATATTAAAATTACAAACCCATTACAAAAAAAATAACCTATACGATGGTCCGAATTTAAACGCTCCTGAACAATGTCAACAAAGTCGGCTAGATACAAATATATATCATCTGATCTAAAAGAACTTTTGACAATCACAGTTCCAGTAGTAATGTTCATCATGTATGGATGATCGGTAACTTTGTACTTCCCTACCGATTTGAATAAATTGAACTTCTCTATGACTAACCAATTACCTTCCTTGACATTATTAGAGAATTTTCAAACCAGATCATTTTTTATCGTTGCATGAATAAGAGGTCTATGGAGAATAGTGCATAATTAATTTAGTTTTTACACATCAAAAAGTAAAACAACGTAGATATAAAATAATAATAAAGAAAACAGATCGATTCATTGGCTATAATCATGTCGATATTATTATCAACGTAGACACCAGAAAATTTTCATGCATGGAGAACTTTAACACAAACTCTCCATTGACTTTTGAATGGCATGAGCTCAGAAACAGGATTGTAAGAAACCATATTTGAGGTTCTCCTAGTGCTACGGATTTGAGTAAGAAATTTCAAATAATGAGAAAAGAGGTGGCCAGTGGGCTAAAGATTAATGGAGTATATATAGACTACAATTAGGTCGAGTATCAGGGTTTGATTGATGCGATTTCTGTAGATACGATATAGCTAATAAGATTTGTATCTAATACACAAAATCGTAAGTCGAGATGTAAATATGTGAATTTTACTTCTCCGGTAAATGATTTAAATATGTAATATTTACATTAGTTATATACAAAAAAAATAACAATTTTTCAGGATCCAAGTTAGAAATGGATTACCCATCATATAATTGGATAAATCTGATTATAATTCGGATATCCATTGATTATGCGGGGCAAAAGTATTAAAATACATAAACATCATGTATTAATGAATTTATATTTCTCCAAACAAACATGAGGAAAAATTATGTCGTATTCGAAGAAAACATGGATAAATTTTGTATAATCAAGCAAAATATCCGATTAGAATTTTGATAATCCACTAATTTTTTGGGTAAAATGTGTTAAAAGAACAAAATCAAGGGTAAACGATGTCATTATAAAAAAAACTAAGGTTAAAATCGTGAAAAAGGAGCAAAAGATCCTAGATTAATATAGTAGATATAACACTTAAATATAATAAAAATCTACTATATAAAAAACGAAAGTTAAGCATATTTTTTTGGGTAAAGTATATTATGACATAAATCGTGGACGAGTTTACATAGGAATCTCTATATATAATAAAAGTGTAGCGTTAACTTAAATACTATGTTATATTGGTCTGTTGCGGACTATGTCGTATTGTTATTAGGAAATAATAGTCACATAAAAATAATTATCTCTTGATAAAATTCTACAACTGATTGTTATAGTTATCTAGATAATCTCTATAATAATAACAATCTCAATAAGTCGATGTAAGACTGTATCTTTTCAATTGTGTCTATTCATGTATGATTTAGTTTATGTAGCTGTGACTATTTATTGTAATTTTTCATTGTGAATTTTCATTACATATGCATTATACAGTTGCGACTTTTTATAACATCTCTTCAATCACACCTTTTTGTGCATATTTATATCTACTTTCAAAATCTATTTTCACAATATGTTTTGTTGAATCTAGAATTTTGTTTACTAAATACCAATTTTTATTCTTTTAGTTTTGATGTATTCTGAATTGTATTCTGATGAGTATTGTTATTTTTTCCTTTTACAATCATTTTACAAGATTCAATATTTTGAATTAACGGAAATACCTATGACTATCAATTTAACAAAAGAAATTTAGAGTGCTGATATCAATGCAGATATTTTGAAGAAATTCAAATATAAAAAAATTAGTGAAAATTCCTAATATTTTTTTCTTGGAAAATAAATCTTTTTGTAATCAATTTTTTGATTTATCTATTATATATGGAAACCTTTGATGCTTATTTTATGAAAACAGTTTATATGGGTTATATGCAATAAAATTTAAATGTTGCATTAGTATTACTACATAATCGCAATACGAAGAATCATCCTCAAGCAATATGGTTATCTTCTATATTTTTAATATTCATATGTAATATTATAACTATTCATCATTTTATATATCTAATATGGTCAACTTTATTTTTACAATTTGTTCTGGTTTTATAAATTATGATTTATGACTTTTAATTTCCTCTTTAAATTTATTTTTATTAGATTTTAAATATCCAATTTATTAGATGGAAATAATATGAAATAGTGTTGTTTCTTTTTTGTTGTAACTGATTTTGATTAGTTTATATATTATTATTTAAAGTGTTTAATTTTAAAAGTTACAACCTTTCATTGTTGGATGTTATATTTGAAAAGATATCATTATTATTTATTGTTGCCTTCGTATATCAATTGATTGCAAATAGCTTTTAGTCTAGTGGCTAGCGGTAAGTCCACTAAATGGCAGACGCACTTGCACATCCAGGGATCGAATCTCACCGCTTACATTATGTAGGAACTTAGCTATTATGCTGACCAGTTGTGGCCCATTGACAACTTGAATTTCAACTTGAAATCATGACCATTGAGGAGATCACCGTCGAACTCAATACACCAATAACCTAGAGCCCAAAATGATTGTNTCAATACACCAATAACCTAGAGCCCAAAATGATTGTAAAGTCCAAAAAAGTGCAGAACACTCTGGTTCTTCTAGAATAAAACGACCAAAAGTCTTACCCGTGTCACATTTGTGAAATGTATCGCCAGCCAGTGTGTCATGGTCATCCTCTTCTGCATCATCATCGTTGCTGTCAACATGAGAATGTGGAGGAGCAACAGTCAATTGTGGGCAGTCAAATGCATCATGAAACACAAGTCTACAAAGTGTGCGTAAATTCCTAAGTTTCTCATATCGAAACCATAGCACACTCACCTCATCCCCAAAACGGAATAGAAATTGAAATCGAAGTGGTTGTTCCACATTCCGCATGAGTCTTACGCGTACATAATCCATAAGAATGGAGCCTTCTATATCAAAATCTGTCTCGAGGAAATGGCCCAACGAAGGACCAATATGACAGACTATTCGATGGTTGAGAAAATGCAGAGGAATACCTTTGATAATTCTCCAGTAGCCGACCAACCACGTTATAGCCGACGCCCCACAGACACGGCAAAGCATTGCACCGAGCGTACTGCTTTGTCGATGAGGATGAATAGGTTTGACCATCAACTTGTATCTTGTGGTTGTGATATTCATTATAATTTTATAAAATGAAAAGATATTTTCTATTATTGTGGCTTTCCATTTGTAATTTTTTTCAGAGTTATGTAACTTCTTTTTTTTATATATATCACAAAATCATTTCATTTGTTTGTCATGTTTGATACGAAACGAAAACAGATTCTTCAAATACAAGTAATTAAGTGGGGGAGAATAAAACTTCAATCCGCTTTCTCCGTTCTCTTGAATGTAACCGTCGATGGATAAGAAGTGTTAAGGTTTCTTTTAAGAAGATGAAGTTTTGATATTCTGTCTTTGTCATTGATTGTGAAGTTTTTATCACTTCGTGTGTAGATATTTATATTTTGAACATAAGATCACATCCATTCTTTAGTATATTTATAAAAGGTAATTACTAAAATGGACTAAATTATAACCTCTTTCATAAAAGGTAATCTATTTCTTTTTTCAGATTTGGTGTTAATGTTCACTACTATTACAATCATATATCATGAACTACTTAATTTATTACCTCTTTTATGCTTATGCTTCTTATCATAAAATGTATGCCCATTAATATTACATGTTTTATCAATTAAGCCCTAACTACAATATATAATCGACCCCAAATCTTTGAGTCATTAGTTAGTGTATTTAACTACTAGACATAAAAAACTTGACAAACTAGTGACCAAATTAAACATTGAAGTCCGATTTAATAACTATAATCATATGAATAATATATATATATATATATTTTACTATTTCCTAGAAACTTAATTTTATATTACTAAATATTACAGTTTCTTTTTTTGACCGAATATTAGTATTATTAATAACTATCATAATATTCCTAATTTATATTATCTTTTATATATGTTTATTATATTTAATAAATATATATAAGTATATTTATTTATTAAATACTAGTTGGTGACCAACCATTCAGACGAGTTCCTTTGACCACAAGAATGAGAGAAATTATTTAGAAATTTATCTCTTAATTGAATAAATTATTATACATAAATCATGAAAATCATACATTTTCATCAAGGAGCAACATGTTGATACCCATGAGTTCTCTATTTTTTTTATTATTATGGACTCATCAAGATCACAAAAGCCTTGCAATGATTTGTTGAAAGTTTAAATTTCAATTGACAAAAAANTAGATGAATGTTCAATTGACAAAAAAACATAAAGAAATTCTGTCGTTTTTTCTTCCTACTGCCAAAGCATTTAGTCTTTTAAAATTAATTCATTTCAAAATACTTCAATTGGTACACGCAAGAAGTAAGCCAATTCAGCATCTTTTTGCTCAATTTCCCGTGTAGTAAAATTCTCATCAGTACGAATTAAAGGAATAGCCCCTTGACCTCTAATTTCCATATAAAGGACACGCCGAGCAAAAACACCCTCTTTAAANCATATAAAGGACACGCCGAGCAGAAACACCCTCTTTAACTTCTATTCTGATGGACTGAATATCTTTCATAAGGAATCGTAAAAAGATGCGACGACTTTTTCCAGGAAATCCCCAACAAAAAATACGCACTATTCCTTCTTTTCGGTTGAAAAGATCATAACCACTACCCACATTCTGATTTCAAATCAAAAAAATAGATATGAGAGGTTTCCATATTGATTTGGTGGGAATTTGAGAGGGTAAAATCTAAAAGGTGACAATGGTAAGTTAAAATTAACAACTGATCTATTTATAAGAAATTGAAAAAGAAAAACAAGTTACATTTTGTGAATTAAAGATAATGTAGTGGGTTGTGTAGTTGAAACAAACACAAAGCAAAAACCTTTTGAAGTTAGTTGTGCTAAGCATAATAGTTTAAAACATTAAAAACAACCATACTTCTTCATTTCTTCCTCTCGCTTCCACTTCAAATTTTATTCATGTTTGGCAGTGGATTAATTCCATTGAGAAAATCTGTCCAACAATATGCAGCCGATGCAAATGCCACCAATTAAAGTGAATAAGCAATCAGCTTAGTTAACAGAATACTTGTAGAGAGCGCATTTTTTGTTGGAGTAAGACCACGACGAAAATCCACATCAAAAGTGATGAGTACTAAAACACCTGGTTCACCACGGTGTCGTAACCAATATATGATACGTTGTAGTATGGTATCAGAAGAATTTGGTCCTCTATTACGAAAGTTAACAACACAAATTAATATTCGTTTCTAGGAGGCGTTTTTGTACTTGTATCTTTATCCTGTTTGAGTCTCCAATCATACACTTGATGCTTGTAGTCCCTATATAACCCAAATTTGTTAGTGCAGTTGTTCTTTTAATAATTTAATACTAAATTTGTTATTTTAGTAAGAGAAAATAGTGTCTTTTATACATATAAGACACAACTCTAAAATAAATATTTCTAAAAGATAAAGCCATAGAAAAAACCTAGATAATTATTTAGAATAATCATAAAACTGATTAGCGTAATGTTGAATTCCAAATAAAAAACAGGTTAATCTATTGATTCTTCCTTGCTACTTCAGCCATCATTGTTTTCACTTCATGCAAAACCCCATTTTTCTAACACATATTGAATCTTTTTCTTATCATCGACATAAACCAAGCACCAGTTTTGTTTTGCATAGTATTCATCAACCCCAAAACTAGATATAGACTTAACAAGAAAGGAATTTTCGAACCAATCAAATAATCACCAACCATCAGTACTTGTTTTCCGGTCTCAAACTTTTCTTATCATGAATCTTCCTAGATAAACCATTATTCTAAAGAATCAATTGGAAATTATACCCTCAAAGTCCCAACGATGTTTGGACAATTTGTAAACTTGATGATCATGAGGTTTGGTAAATTTAGTTTTGTTTGTGAAACTTTTGTGCAAGTTAAGTTGATAAAAAAAAACCAAATTTTTTTTAATTTAGTCTAATTTCTTTTTTTTAATCGTGGTATGTTAATTAATTTATAAAAGGTATGTTTATATTTTATATTTTATAGTCGTGTTATTAGTTTTATTTAAATATTAAAATAGTTTTAATATGTAATAAATTTATCATTTGTGCTTTAAAATTTATCATTTATTTTATTGTGGTTTAAAATTGAAAATTTATTTTTGAAATGGATAATGATGTGATATTCTAAAAAACAATATTTATTTACTTAATAAATTATTAGATAATATTATTTTTATGAATATTTTTATATTGTTATATATAATATTTTTTGGTCGTGAAACGAGAAAGATTTGTTTCCTGCAATTTATTCAAAGACAATTAATAAACTACATAATTTATTTGTTTCATCCAACAAGGCCCACTACACATAGTTTCTATATTTTGTTATTTGTATAAATGTAATGGGCCTTGTTGGGCATAAATTTAGTGTAGACCGGCCCAAGATATACAATTGAGAATACGAGAGTCTAGGGTTTTGCTCTCATATAAATCAGCAATATGAGTAACTCCAACGAAATCTCTCTGATTTGACGGCCGCCCATTTTCCTGAAATTTTCATAGAATTCGAAGAGTGAAGGTTTATCTTCTTTGAATTCAACATGAGGGCTAAGGTGAGTAATGTGTTTCAATTTGTTTTCTTTTATGGATTCTCAAATTCGGAAGAGTCGGAATTATTGTGGGTAAGATCTTAATGTTGTGATTGGGGTTGTATCAGTGGAAGAAGAAGCGTATGAGGAGATTAAAGAGGAAGAGACGAAAGATGAGACAGCGATCTAAGTAGTTTCGAACAAACTGTTTTGTGCGTGTATCTTTCGCTTTGAACCAACTGTGTTGAGTTTCTGTTTGAATGTTTCGTTGGACCAAATTATATGGTATTATGTTTTCTATTACGAATTATGTTTCATTTCATGGGAAAACTTCACATGGGTTTTCTATTCTACGATCTGCTTAGTTATAATTTTGAGATTAGATCCGGTTTAGACACTTAAGATGAGCCTATTGAATCGGTTGCTGCTGATGGGAATAAAAAGCTAATGAGTAGATTGTTTGATTGCTTGCGATAATGTGCATTATATGAGTTTAGGAACGAACGTGTGCGAGTTTGGTTGGTGGTTCCCATTGGCCGTAATCCAGTAGTAGCTCTATGTCATGTGCAGACACTGGATTGGAATGATGCTGTGTGGTTCTCTGGTTCAATTCCAAAAGAACTTCATGTCCTTTGCGATCGAGTTTGGAACCAGAGCCCTGCGTACCACATTGCCTCATTCTTGATATGTTTTCAATTTAATTTTGTCGTTTTTTGTTCTCCAAAGATTAGATATATTGATAATGTCAAAGATATGAGCATAGGGCTCAATACATCCGATTAAATTCATGTAGTAGTAGTAAAGGTGAATACGGTTACATGATTGGTAAGAATTGATTGCTCAAAAGGAATAGAAATGTCGAAATTTGAGGTAAAAGTACAGCTCATATGAAACTCATGAAATAATGTCAAAATCAAATGATAAAAGACAGTTCGACCAAAAAAAACGAAAGTAAAATGGTAAGACTATGAAGGAACTCTCCTCCAAACCAAAATAGGAAAGTGGGCTTCAACCAAAAATGACTCAACCTAAAAGTAAAACGCCCAAAGAATATTACAAACAGGAGCAGGTTCATTATCCACACATATATAACCCTATAAAACATAAGAAACATTCCGACGAATTCAGTCAGTCCTGTAGCAGACGATGTACCACCATGAGAGATTGCGCTACTCTGACTTCTCGATTATTACTGGAATGGATGATTCATTTTCAAATGGATCTTAGTAGCCGCCCATCGGTGGCATTCCAAATGGTGGCATTGGGGGCATTCCCTGCATTCCTGGCATTCCGCCCATTGGTGGTGGCGGACCATACCCACCACCACCACCTCCCATTCCTGGCAGCGGTGGTGCCGGTAGAGCCAATGGCAACAATTGGGCGTACATGTTCTGTTTTGGAAAGAACACATATAAGTGTGTATAGTGATTTGCATTTTAGCATTTTTGAGGGATGATGTCTGAGTGTAGTACCTGTTGGGCCATGACATCCTTATCTTCCTGCTCTTTGGCCTTCACCTCTTTTTGTGCCTCTAGTTTGTCCTTAACTAGCTCATCCACTTTGCCTGAGTATTCTCGGATAAACTGCAAAGAAATTAGAACAGGGACAAAAGAGTTGATCAACATGGTGTCTGTCTGATCTGGCAGAGAGTATTTGTGAGATTAGGAGGATAATTCACCTGGAGGAGATACGGGAAGGCAAAGTCAATCATATTATTGATCCAAGCTAGTTCTAGAGCAACGTCAGGTCGGACTAAGTCATAACAGACAAAGAGACACGTAGCAAAGCATTCCTTCTTCCCCTGCGTTACCAGCACAACATAAAACAAAGGAATTATTAGTTTTACCTTCAAGACTGCTTTACCGTATAACATAAAAAAAGAGAGTAAATGGCTTTCAATGCGATCTTGCTTGAAACCCATCCATACCTGTTCAATGAAGTAGACGAGAAGTTGTTCTGCAAGATCATGGTCGCCGGATTGGGAAGCAGTTTCCATACAGTCCTTGTACATGTTATCTTTCTTTGACAAAGCAATCGATGTCTTCCATCTACCAGCTTTCTTGTAGATATAAGCGGCCACACGTCTCATTTCAACAAGCTCATGCTTCTCTATCTGTTTTGCACCGTTCATATGAAGATAGATCTGTATATAAGAGAAAATGTATAATGTGTACGTTACAGATGTGTTACAAAAAATTACCTTCTGGGCGAGGCCTATCTGGTCAAAACTGTCATGCAAATCAATAGACTCCCGCAACCTGTCATAGTCTTCTTCTTCTACGTATATCTCATTTAAAGCTTCATTTACAGCAGAGACATTGTTGCTCTGAACTGCAACCATGTACGGCTTGATAAGGCGTAAGTGACCAGCCTGAGATCAGAAACAGAAAAAAAAAAAAAAACAGAAATCAGTTGCTAAGCCACTGCTGATAAAGTTTAACGGAAGAAATAATTGTCAGCCTTGAACCTTGCGCATTATATCAACCACACGCTTGTGGTCTAACCGCAGAGCAAGCACATTGAGAAGATCGTTGATGATATCAGGGTGCTCTTGCAAGTAGAAATGGACAGCCTTATAGTACAGCTCGACATTTGCAACCTTGGCAACAATGTCTTTGAATTGCATGTGCTCCCATGCTTCAGGAGAATGATTCATGACAGTGGTTGCAGCATTATCAAACTCATCATATTGAATGTATAGATACGTAAGTTCCTGCCAATGCTGTTGTTCATCACAGGCCCGAATAAGCTTGGGAATGTTGAGGCGAGTCGAGAACAACTTGATGTGTTCCATAAGCTTCTCGTAACGATATCTAGCATACAGTACACCCAACTCAGTGAAGATCCCCATGTGAGCACGTTCCAGACCTAGTCCACTCTCCATAAGTGAGATCAATTCACTGAAGCATCCTCTGTTCTGGTAGTACTCGCTGACTTCTTCCAGGTCATCCACCTATAAAAGCACAAAATGAATACATAAAGGCATACCAAAAAGAAAATATTGTAACCCAATTATAACTAAAGAACTTTTTCGGGAAATAGGGTCGGATAATTATCTACCTGTATGATAACGTTAAGTCCGCAGATTTGAGCCAGCCGGAATTCCTCTGCATCAACGCAAGCAAAGCAGACTTCCTTCCATGTCTTTGCACTGTTTGCTTTCCTTGCAGCATCAACAGCACCTTGGAACTGTTGCAATTTCACAAGTGTGACGGCTAACTTGGCCCAGTTCGATGTGAATGCAAATATTATTTTTGCAGCCTCATACAGAGCTTCGTCATACAAGCGGTCACCAACATTTGGAAGGTTAGCAACGTTGGGCATCAGAATAAATTCTTCAATCTCACCCAACCTGTCGATCTTTGCATAAGCATAGATGAGCTCACTGTCCACCTTGGGTTCCTTTACCTTCTGTCTAACCATCAGAAGGTATCTGACCAAGTCATCATAGACATTAGTATCTTCAGAGACACGAATGACCTCCAGGAACTGAGTGGCATCATCAGCTCGAATAAAGGACTCAATTGCATCACTGACTAGTCCTTCCCTGAGCTGAGCCTTAGCGACTTGACTCCAAACAGCATCTTCTTCGACCCGGAAAGCGAACTCAACAGCGCGCTCTATGCTTCTGACATTATCCAACAATACGTTGACAGCCTGAACATTTAAGTTAAACTTCTTGAAAATCGCAAATGCTTCCTCATACAATTGTGCATCAACTGCAACTTCTCCAACAGCTGGACCATCAAAATTATCCAGCCTATTAATGTAATCCATAACTCTAGACGGATCTGCCTTAATAGCTGTCAGTATAAGCAGATTTTGCAGATTAAAATTTCCACTGAAGGCAGAATTTTGAAGCACAATTTTTTCAAGAAGCTCAATAAGCTCATGTGGCAGATCAGCAGTCATGAACGCTTTAACAGCTGCAGAAACTTGCTCTGGGCTCTTGCTTTCTGGTAAAGCAGTAGACACAACTTGGTCAATAAGTTGCCTCCTATATTCATTTTCTTCTGTAAGAACCTTCTCCCAGAGGTCACCATCCATCCGCTCCACTACGTACCTACAGTTGGAAAATCGTGGATAAGAAGTCTACAAAGTAAGGCACTGTGGAATAAGTAAGAAGTCTGGTAAGCAATAATCAAATACCTGGCTTGTAACTTGAACAAAGAATTCTTGTTGGTGACATTGATGAGTTCCTCGTCACATTGTCCTCTTCTGTATGCCACAACAGCCAGGGTGGGATCACGTTTCTCACAGTACTTACCCACAACCTTAGAGTCGTAGTAAGGATTGGTGGTCAGGAAATGTTCAGGGTTGTTGTTACTGTCTATGATAATTTTACCCAAGGCATTATGGACATGCACATCTTGGCTTCCCTCACTAACTAGATGCTCTAAGAACTGAGTGAGGAGACGGAGTCGATTTCTGAAAAGACATACAAATTAGAGCCTCGGGAACAAAATAGCATACATCTGAAATTATGAACGGAACCAAAATGACTAAAACGGATTCACACCTCTTTTCACATTCTTCAACAAGGGGTTCAACAGGAAGCAATGACCGAACAGAGAGAATGAGGCCTTTAATAAAATCTTCAGGGCATTCGTCATCAAGCAACTGACCCACAACTAAGGGGGCATTCCCAGGATTTACCTTCAAAGAAAATAGCACGTATAGTTAGTTAATGAAAAACCTACCATATTCAACAATAGTCTTAAGAAACTCCATACCTTCTGAACGTAACCTTCAATGTAACGCAGCATGTTGTTTGTATACAGGTAATGAGTAAGATCAGGCACAAAGCCAAAACGATCGCAGACATTTATCAAAGGCCTGGCATCAGGAAGCTTAGCTTCCATCAAAAAGTTCTTCGTCTTTTCAGCATCATAAAAGTTAGACTCTCTAGTCACACGCTCAACCTCCTTTATTTGACCAGTCTTCGCAGCTGCTTCAATGTACTTGAAGTGAATCTCAGGATCCTCACTATTACACAGAGGTCAAATATTCTAAATTATCAGAATATAAACACAAGGATTGTGCTTGTTTACAGGATTGGCAGTAGGTTCTTGATAAATCACCTCATACTCAGATATGATCCTAGGAAAAAGTATAGCCCTTCGTATGACTTGAACTGCTCAAAGAGTTTAATGCATGCATCAACACCAAGTTGCTCACAGTACTCCTTGCAAGCCTGCAATGATATGGACGGTCAGTGTCACATTAAACAATAATTCATATCATTACCACAATATAACAAATACCTGCACGATTATCTGAAGGTTGCCTCTCAGGTTGACCAACAGAAGATCTTTCATGCACTCCATAGCCCATTCGCTAGAAAGTGTACCAAAAAACTCGACAAGAGCCTGCAAATTTGAGTAATAAAATATTCAACAAATCAGTTATCCAGGAGTTTAGCAACCAATATGTAGTTCAGAGATATATTACCTGTGGCTCAATAGCATGTGTGTTCACAATTACACGTTTAATATCAGGTAACTCTGAGTAATGCTGCACAAAGAAAGTGGAAAAGAAGTTAAACAGGAAAAGATAATGCATCAACTAGGCCAAGAAAGTTAAAGTAGATATTAAGCAAAGACCTTTAGGGATTGGATATAGAGTCCAGCCTTTTCACAGAGCTGAGCAACACGAGGCCGGTCATAGTGGCTGAACATCCCATTTGCTAAGATTGCATCCGCCACATTAGGAAAGGTTACCAAATTGATCTCCAAAACCTGGGTTGACAGTGGACTAGAAGGTCTAAAAAGGAGGTGAAAAACGAAAAGCACAGATAAGTACAAGGTGGCAACTCTTTCCAACCTTAGTTTGCAGAAAAGCATGCTCAGGTAAATTTGGCTTCAGAACGTCCAGAAGGAAAGCAGTCGCTTCACGGATCAGATTTCTCTGAATATGCAGGAAGAAGTAAATTAGCATTTGATAAATCTAATGTACTAAAATATTTCAGTATATTGAAGAAGAACAACTCATGATCTACGAATATTGATGAATACAGTATTTCATATGTATTCACCTACCTGAAGGAAAAGATCAGTGATAGTGTTGTAGTCAACTGGACAACCTCCTTCCATTTGGGACATCATTAAAGCAAAATTTACTGCTCCCTGCAATTAGCAGTTAAAAGACTATTGATCTTTTACAGGGGAGATATTAGTTGCTTGATAGACAACATCAGGCTATCAGTAAGAAGTTAAAAGATCCATGACTCTTGGAGCAAGATTCTAGTAAAGCATTCCTTCCATAGTTTAATATATTGCAAGTATCAAACGTGCACCACACTAACCTGAGGATCTGTACGGAGTATTGTTTGCAGAAGAAACATGTAATCAGGTGTATATCCAACCTAAAGTCACAATAAGAAACATACTTCTTGAGCACAATGACCTTTTAAGTAACAATAAGGATGAAGGGAGTAAACTATAAAACCCATTGTTTACCTGCTTTGAGTAGATTAGTATCTTGTCAAACTCCCTACGCTCTGCAAAAGCTGCTACGACTTTTGGAGTAGCTCTAGCTTTGATGTATATTTTTAGAGCAAGGTCATTATCCACAGTCTGAAAAAGAAACGATTATAGTTAAAACATACTAAAAGATACATATGAGACATTAAAAATGGTCGTTTTAAGATTACCTTGACAAGGTCTCCAAGTTCTTCACTGCATTCTAACTTATCCTCTGCCAACCAGTTTTCCAAGAGGTTCTTCTTGTTTTGATTCACAACAAGCCGAGAAAGTTCCAACGACTCATATGAATTGAGCTTCCCTCTTGTCAAAAGGGTCCCAAAATACTGTAACAATGGAGGAGTTTGCCCTGCTTGTACAGGAACACTCTGCAAAATTGTATTGTGTGATGTTGTAGTTTCAGATTTACCTACATAAAATAGTAGACAACATGATCACAGAGAATCATTTGTATGAATATGGACAATACCTGGAATTTGGCCACTGTATCAGGTGTTCGTAGAATGCCCTGAGGAGATTCAGCTGCCAGCTCAGCAGCCTCCTTGTACTTTGTTTGAGCAAATAACTCTTGGAACCGTTGCACAACCTGCAACATGCAAACTATAATGAGAACTTTACATCAACGAATCTCATACAAGCAGTGGGTTAAGAGGTCTATGGAGATTATGACTATTTACTAAGTGCTCTAAATTTACTAGGTTTTTCTCGTGTTTACTTCAAGTATTCATGATTTATATAGGTTGTGATCTTTAGTCTATGCCTTCGGAGTTTGGAATTGTTGTAGCATCAAATTACTCAGGTTTCCGTAATCCCATTTCAAATTAAATATCTTCTTAAATTCATTTTTCTGATCCAAGATAAATATCACATACCAGATTTTCTGCACCAGGGAGGTTTCCTCTTTTAGCAAGATTGACAGCAAGTTCCAAATTATTCAACTGTGATACAAAAGCATAGAGTTTTTAGGATGTCATGATTTATAAATATATTATATGGAGAAAACAGGATATAAGTTAAACATACCTGACCACTTATGAATGGTATAATGGTGGCCTCATTCACGGTTGCCAAAAGAACTTGTCCTCGCCTATTTATGGCATAGAAACCCCCAACTGAGGAAGCTTCAGAGGTTAAAAAAATTGGGTCTGGACTTATCCTATTTCTGTAGATAGCAGAAGCTGTCTCTAGATCATATACAAACAGCAGGCCAAGCTTGGTGATGACATATATCAAGTTAAATTTGTGAGAGACCTGTTGGGAAAGAGAGAAGCTAGTGTCATTAAACTGTCACCAGAAACTTACTGAAATTAATAGAATATCTTATGCCACTACAAACCTGCATGGCCACAGGGAAATCGTCAGCAAAATCTGGGGGGAAAAAGAGATCTGCCTGCTTTTTTGTAAATGATGGTTTTCCTGCAAAAAAAAGTCACCCACCTTGGGATATCAGACGAATAGAAACTAAAAATGTTACCGAAAACGCTGAATAACCATAAACAACATGGAGCATTAAAGGAAGCTAACCTGGTTGGGCACCAAGTTCGATGACATGCAACTTGGATGTTATCTGCCCAGCATTAAAACTCTTGCTTGCAAAGGATATAAGAATAGAAGGATTCTCATTCCCAGGGACCTGTCATTAATAATGTTGCTTGTCATACTACAGTTTCAGATTCGACCTTCGAATAAACACACAAAAGAAAAACATAATTTACCTTAAACTGAGCAAACGACGCAGCATGTGCTTCAAGGGCCTGGCTACGCTGTTGATCCACAGAGAAAAGCTGCATATTTCCTTTAACCAATTGTGGTCTCTACAGAAGATAATAACACAAGATACAGTCAAGAATATATATAATGAATACTGTTATGATGTCTTCATTAAACTCAATATGTTGCCCAAAGCAACCTACCTCGGGAGAGCCAGGAGCAATTCCAATCAAAACCAACCACTTCTCATTAGGAGAGCACTTATAGTTTATAATTTGATTGTTTGACAAATTGGCCGTTCTATCAAACATCTTAACCGGCTCAGAATCACCTGGAAAAGCAAGAACAAAAATGAGAAACATATAGATGATTGGAAGAAGATGACAACAAGTTAAAGATATAAAACCTTCTATCGACCAATGATACACAGAAGCTTGTGTAACCAGCCCCAGCATCTTTGGTGTAATCCACTTCCAGAAAGCAACCTATAAAACATTGGTGATTAATATCCAAATAATAAAAGTCAGACCAGTAAAATCAGAGCCTGAATGAAGTGTACAAGTGTACAACCCGAAAGATAATCGCATTACAAAATATTTGCTTCAACACAAACCTGCTCAGGCATCTGATGTGATTTCAACTTTGCTTTTGCTTCGATGTTAAATATCTGTAGATGATCCTGCGTAGTTCCTGGAACTTGAGCTATATACGATATTAAGCAAAAAGTGAGCAACAAATGAACAAATACGTAATAGCCAATATAAGGAAATATCCACTACAAACCAGAATTTCTAGTTAAACTACACTAAGCTTCAAACACGACTCTGCTACAAGAAATATAATACATGTTGGCAAACATAGAACTTTATACTGATGTGTCTCTAGCAGTAAACATGCTATCTTACCCAAATCCAGAACAAGAGTATATAGCTAAAGCACACGCTCGATGAATGTAGATACTTTTCCATACTAATATAATAAAATACTAGGTTTCTACAAGTGACGCATGGCAACAGGTACAGAGTCATTTTAACTTCAGAAAAAATCAAAAAGCATCCCATCCATAATAAATAGCATGTGCAGCTAACAAAATGAAGTAGAAATTATAAATGGTAGTTGTGGAGAAAACTTCAAAAGGAAACTCTTATAAGTCTTGTAACAAATAATTCAACGTAAGGTTTTTTCAATGAAAGGAAACAGTCGCATACCTTTTAAGGCAAGGATCCTCGAGTTTGGGTTCATAAGTGCAGAATCTGCAGTGATAGGCCTCCTAAGAGGTTGCATCGGCATATTCATATCGACAATTACAACACTGTTCTGTGGTGCCGTCTCTCGTACACATATGTACTTGTCAGATTCCATAGTAACATTTGTAAAGGTGATGAATTGCTGATTGATCCCAATGCTAGGAAGCTGAGAATTTCATAACAAAGCATCATGTCACATAGTTCATTTAATTACTTACAAGATCCGGTTAGATCAGTACATTGCACAGCACAATAACTACAAATACGGGATAGAGACATTTAGGTGACACGGATCTAAGCGTGTGTACAGAAATCTAATCAGAGACATGAATTACAAAAACCACCCATCCGAAAAAACTAACTAAACCGCAACGATCGAGCAGAATTAGAAAAAGTAATCAGTCATATAACAGTGTTAGCAGAACCAAAGCGATAGAAATCAGATACTGCAGCTATAGAAACCTCAAATGGCGTCCAAAATTTAGCTCGAGTCACAGAAGATTTACAAATTGAAAACGGAAAACTCACCGTTAGGACCTCCTTCATGGTGATGGGGGCGTTAGCTGCCGCCATGTTTGACCTCAGATCGCAGCAAAAGAATCCGGGGCCAGAATCAGATCCACGCCCGTGACGGGACCGTCAACGGCCAGTAGAACGAGAGATACGAACGATTTGAGAGAAAGAGAAGAAGATTTGAAATCGCAGGCAGATCTGAGGGCAAGTAAAGGAGAAAGGTGATGAAGGAGGAAGATTCTCTTTCCTTCGTAAGTGAGAAATGACGAAACAGCGATCCAATCGGAGTCACTCGTCGAATATAAGGAGACGACGTGCTTCAAGTTCCTGAGCTGTATGATTTGCTTTTGCCAAAGTAACGGGTCGGGTCGATTTTGAACCGCGCAAATCAACGGGTCGGGTTTGCAATTACACTCAAAAACCCATTCTGTCTCGAGTCCATATTAAAACACAATATAGGAGTGTATTTGTCGGGTTTATATCATAGTCACTATGTTAAAGTCGTGTACATATACAATCTTTTGAATATTTTTGGTCATTTATTTCACACTTCAGACATGCACAATCTCCTCGAATGAACTAACTGCCTGAGACTTCCACCAGAAATGTATTCGAAAATAAGATTGTGATTTGTTCTTCTAGGATTTGATTCATCATGAGCTATTTCGTCTTCGTAATAACAACGAACAACTTAAGGAGACAATACATGATCTAATGTATATTTTTCCTTCACGAGATTCTCTACTTGCGAATTCTCTACAGATTTTATCGCTTTCTCAGTTGTTTATTAAATCTAAATATTGCGAGATAAAGAGTAGATGTTACGCCTCTTTCAAGTACCTTTCTTCTCTCCCAATTTGAAGGATATGGAGCCATTTTTGTTGGAATGCGTTTCTGTTTGAAGTACAAAATGTAAGAATACAGAGTGGAAGAAAGGAGAGTTAAAATGTGTACGTAAAAGAAGAAGAGTTCGAACGTGTAAGAATCTGAGATAAATCCATGAGTTCAAATTACCATTTTATTGTTGACAAATCTAATGCATCGGCGGGGATATTCACATTTTGTTGACAAAGAAAACACTGTTCGTATTTGACACGTGTTGTTAAAAACAAAAGAATCTTGCGTCCTTGGTTTTGTCCAAAATATGTTAACCCATAACGTAAATCAACAACGTTAAATTTTGTAATGCATTCAATTCTAATTATTGTGAGTCTCTCATTGGCTGAAAAAAGGAAACAGAAAAAATGGACACATAGAGATATGCTATGTCAAAAATTGGTTTGCATATAGATATAACAACTTTGATCTTTCAAAAAGATAACTTTGTTTTTTGGTAGTTACGAGGGACAACGACCAAATAATATTTTTTTAGTAGTCGTTGGTTATCAGGGATTAGTTTTTTAGTCGCTAGAAAATTCAACAACCAGTTGCTGTAATCAGTCGATAGCGACCAGCAACTGTCAAAAGAACATCGGCAGCGACTAAAATACATAAAAATAATATACAAAAACAACAAAAAAATTAAATTAATTAATTAATGTGAACAAAACTAAAATAGACAAATTAATGTAAACAAAAATTGAAATTCATGATACTTGTGTTAAAATTTGGTAGTTACTAATAAATTTGTACAAATATCAATATATAATTTTGAAATATATAGTTTTAAAAATATAAACTAAGATATTAAAATCAATAAATATTTTTTGATTATTAACATTAAAGATTCAATATATAATTTAATTCTTTGTTGTTAATTTACTTTACTTAAATTCTACTTATTATATTTTTAGTTTTAGTTTTGTTTATTTAATTTGTTTTAATTATAAAAAAAATGGTCACTGCGACTGTTATTTTGTCTGCCATTGGACCAACGATCAGTCGCTGGTCGCTGTCATTAGTCGCTTATCGTTGTTACTTTTGCCAACGACCACGAAAAGAACAGGGTCAAAGAGTACGTAGAAAATTTGAAAGTGAAATATATATATTATACATATTTAAGAGTTATAAGAAGAAATTTCTACAACAGTCCTTAATCAAATCAAGTTAAAAGACAAGGAACGGCCGCGACACAGACCACATTTTCCATAAAGGGTCACTCACTCTCACTTCACCAAAAATTCAAGAACACATTCTTCTTTTCTTCTCATTTTCAAAATCGATCTTACCATTTTTACTTAAATTTTTGCTCATTTTTCTTCAAGTATCTCAACATCTTAGCATCCTCTTCAAGAGATAAATGTATGTGCTCTTAAAACCTCCATTTCCATGGAAGCTCAAGAACTCTAAATTGAGAATTTTCCATGGAATGGGAAAATTATTGATTTCTTTGATGATTATGCTTGGGTTATGTTAAATGTAGCTAGGGTGACTTGATTTGAGGTTAAAATTGCAAGCTTAGTGGCTAAAAGTGAAATTGCAGAGAAGTTAAGGTTTGGATTGTGAAAAGCTTAAGTTGATAGAATTTCGATAATTTCCCTTTGTCACTTGAGAATTTCTTTCTTTTTGCTTATATTATGCTCATAAATTACGCATATTACGCTAATATTATGCTCATAAATTGCTTAAAGGCTTACTTAATCTGGAATTCTTTATGTGCCATGGATCATTAGAGTTGGGCTATGAGTTTGTTTGCCTTGTTTTCCTCATAGTGTAGAGTTTGTGTTGGTACATTGTATGAAATGCTTTGAGACTCCTCTCTATCTCATATTGAACTCCATTCTCATGCATTTAGGAAAAACTACAACCATTTTGGTGCATTATCAAATTTCATGTGCTTTAGTGTGTTAATTAGTCATTTTGAGAAAGAATTGATGTTTTGAAATATTATATATTGGTTGCAATTCTCTTTTCAAATTACTGGCTTAACTTGTGAATTTTTTTGGAAATTTATAAGAACTCTTCTTCCAAGGAACCAAGATCCACAGACAAGAGTTGCTATCTGGAGAAGTGGGTACCGAGAGGACACCATCGCATATAAAGTGGAATATGGTCATACTCTTCTGATGCGATTCCAAGACCCACTTCTCGAGAGTATAGGAATTCAAGAAGATGTTGGAAGGGTGCTGGCTCAAATGGGGTTATCAAAGTTCTACTGATCTCAACGTGACATGCACCAACCAAGTTACTTCTGCCAATCAGTGAGGCTCGTATATGAGAATATGGACATCAACAACACATGATTCCGATTTAGCATTTGGGACATATGCAACATTTTTAACTTCTCATTTCGAATTGAGACCAAATTTGGAGAATAGGAATCCGTCAAGTAGTTTTAGAGTTTCATTGTTGGTACCGGCCTCCGCTCGGTACTTTTAGTTCAGGATTTGGATTTGACTTGGTAATTAAATGATCGTGTAAAAAGTAATGACTTGGTAATTAAATGATCGTGTAAAAAGTAATGAGGGATTATTTTCTGTACTTAAGAAAGTAACGAGGAATTATTTTCAATACTTGAGAAAGTAACGAGGGTTTATTTTCAATACTTGAGAAAGTAAAGAGGGTTTATTTTCAATACTCGAGAAAGTAATGAGGAGAAAATACAAGTTAAGAGTGATGCTTTTTGAGACTTGATACAATCTCTAAGTTATAGAATAATCAGGTGGTACTGTTCATGTCCCCTCTCTTGCTGATGATTCGCCTCCCCATTTAAAGGAGAATGTCGTACTAGATCTTTCTTCCACGCACTGCGCGTGTATTCCTTTTCAGGTCAGTGCTTCCTTCAGCTTATGGGCTTAGCAATGGCCCATTAGTCATGGATTGGCACAAGGTAATATTGAATGATCTGGGCCCTCCGAGATACTTTTGGGAATGTCCTTTTGGATCAGCAAGTGGGCCGAGGCCCCCAACAATAGCCCCCTCCAAGTGTGATGACATTGTCGGAGTCATTACACTAACTTATGAATCCTTGGCGAGGCGCACGCTGATCCACATGGCGTTCTCTCATTGGTCATTCGTCATTTATTACAAGTCAAGAGTGACAAGATGTGACAATTGCACCGCTTCTAGGGTTTGTATAGGCACAATTATGGCGATGCTTGGATATCCACGCCCCTTTTTCAATATATGGATCAACTCTCAGCCCACTTCTTCATTTCCATCCTCGCTCGTACTAGGTACACATCTCTCTTCCTTTCTTTTTCAATTCTTAATTAATAGCCGAGGTGTTGTCTACTCCAGCCATGTCTGAAATTTCTGGTGACGAGGTGTCGAAGACTGATTTGAGATTTGGCTCATCGAGTTCTGGTTCGGACCGATTACAAACGAAGTCCGATGCCGCGGTCGATTTGGCCAAACGGGATGAGGCCAATTCTTAAGCCCAAAGTGTCAAAGCCGAAATTTTGGCGAGGGATGACGAGGCCACTTTGTTGGTTGGAGAGGATGAGATGTCAATCAGTCTCGGTAACAAGCCCATTATCGACGAGGATGTTGCGGGTATTGCCGCCAAGGGTCTGTCTAATTGTGTCGAGGTGGAAGTGACTCGGGGCGCACCTCGTACTAATGATGAGGTGGGTGCCTCTTTGCCAGATGACGAGGTGTTCCTCGATCAGGGTTACGAGGAAGAAATTGACGAAGCGGGGCCTTTAGGGCGAGTCAACGATGACACGGGGATTTCAGGTCCGGCAGAAGACGAGGCCGAGGAGGGGGATGACGAGGAGGATTCCTCGCTGGGTGACAATTATGAGCCCTTGAGGGATTTGGGTCCCGAGATTATGGAGATTACAGATGATCCCTCGGATGTTGAATTGGTGACCTCAGAAGAGAATAATCCCGCGATGGTCGAAGCTCGTCGACGGGTTCGGTCTTGGCTAAGGTCACTTAAATGGCCATTGACGAAGACCACCAAACAATCTCTTCGGCGCATCATCAACAAGTGTCACATAACACTTCCGATCCGGTTTCGGATTCCTCGTCTTTCAAAAAATCCGTCGGATCCTCTAGAAGGCTATATGTGCCTTCACAATTACTTTTTCAAGGACTGTGGGTTGCAATTTCTGTTAACACAACTCCTCGTCAATTATTGTACGCGTTGGCATATGGCCCTTACGCAGCTGGCCCCGGCATCGTTAAAGAATATGATGGCCTATCTGATCGTTGGAGCTGAATGTGGGGTAAACATGACGACCCACCTTTTTGAGAAAGTGAAGAGGATATCCGCTAGTCTGAAGAAGGACGGCACTTTTTATTTCTTGGCCAAAAATGACTTCGAGATAGCGAACGGCTTTCCTAGTAAGATAAACGGCTGGAAGGACCATTACTTCTTCGTCTGAATACACAATGCCTCGGTTATCAATCCTTGGCGATATTATCAAATAGTTTGGAATGCCAACCCTGGTAGGGCAGCACCTCAGTTATTTTGCCTCGTTATTTATTATGTTTTGCTAATTTTTTTTTCGCTTTGCAGCTCCGCATCCTCCCGGTATTAAAGCTTTTCAAGATAATTTGTTTGACGACGTGAGGAGAATCAAGCAGCATGTAGTGGCTCGATGGCCAGACATACATACTTCTAGAGTTCGAAGAAACCTAAGGAGAGTCAGAGAAGGTACTTACCAGAGTCGCCCTCGGTTTTTTTTTTTTTTTTTTACTTTGGTGTTTTGCAGCATCAAGAGTGAGAATGGCTAGGTGTCGTCCGTTGCCAAACTACGGGGAGATTTTTGCCTCGGCTATGACTGTGCTTGATCCCAAAGAGCTGGAGCCGAGCCCAGCAAGGGTAGTTGGGGGAACTTTTGTTGAAGGGCCGAATAATGACGAGGCTGGCCAAGGGACATAGCCGACCTTTGTCAACCTAGACAATGCCTTGGTTGTCCCATTACCGAGGCCGCCAGCGACATCTACTCTGTGTTATTTGACACCTACTTTGGTACCAGCTGAGGATGCTTTGCGCATGAAGAACTTTAAGCGTCCGCTTGAGGAGGGTAATTCTGGCGCTCGAGCTAGGAAGACAGTCCATGTCGAGAGGGCCATGATGAGGGGAGTGCATGACTACGACATTTCCTTCAAGTACCGCGGGGTGAAACCTCTTAGGACTGACCGCAACATGAGCGGGGACTTGCTCTTTAGGACAAAGGGCTCACTGCGTGGCATATCGAAGCCGAAGACCATGCTGGAGGGGGAACTTGTTGTCAACACTGCTACGCTTCTGACACAGGTTCGTTATTATCACGTTGCTGGTCGTTACTTTTGTGTTCAACGGTTTTGAATAGGTGTGTTTTGCAGGTGTTTTGCAATCTTAACCTTCTCGGTGAATGATACAAGGACCATGCGGCGTGGCGTGATAAAGACAGTCTGGTGTGAGAACTGAACGCATATAAAAAATGATGCAAGACCACTGAGGACGAGGTGATTGCTGGTTACCGGGAGTTGGGTGAATTGAGGCAAGAAAAACTTGCCCTTGCCGAGGAAGACGATAAATTATGAGCTTAAGTGCATTAACAGGAAGACGACGTTGAGGTGAGCCGCCAGACGTTTGAGTCCACCTTCGACCAATTTGATGATGCCTTTCAACGGGCTCATGAGAAGGTTGCTGAAGAGCGCGCTCGTCATGACGCAGACCGAGGAGTAATGAATGCTAAGCTTAGGCGCGTTGAGGAATTTATCCGCGCCGTGGAAGAAAAAAACGAGCCGCGCCTGCTTTAGTGCCAAGCGTCGGGGATCCTTGACTGCGTCGCGTATATAAAAGATAAACTTAAAGTTGACGTGCCAAGGGGAATTTTGGACAAGTTAATCAAGGATGTCACGGATTACGAAGCCAAGGCATCGGCGATTGAATTCCCAGTGCTTGACGAGGAGGTCCTTCGTCCATTGGCGGCGGTAGACGACGATGGCGTGCTCGTCAGTCTTGATGAGTTGTGTGAGGCCGCGAAGCGTCTTCGGATTAGAGAACTCGGCATGATGAAGCGGCGGTCAGCACCAAAGCGGAGGAGGAGAGGATCGTGGGTGAGTAGTTGGTCTTGTTGTTTTTTTTTTTATTGTTTTTGCCGTTCGGCTTTTTAGTTATCTCTTTTTATCTTTCCACTCGTTGCTTGTAAGAACCGGGGGCGGTGATTTTTTGGACTTGTAAAAATTTAGACGTTTTAAATGAAATCTCTTTTGTGTTTATCGGTTGTTTTTGTGCTCAGTACCTCTCAGGGCGGACTCGGTGCTCGGCTTATCCTAGGCGTCGAGGCGAGTGTCATGCTCGGTTTTACGCTTTTAGGTGCGAAGTTATGTTTCGGCTTACCCTATGGTGCATATTGCGAGTAGTGTGCTTGGCTTTAACTTGGGCTTTCTAAGAACGGGATTATGGTCTGGTTTACCCTGTATAGCCGTCAAAGGCGCTCGGCCTGTCCTTGGCAAAGATTTGTTTATGTAAATAACCGAGGCGAAATGTTGTTTAGAGAAAAAGATTTCGTTTTTTTTTGTTATAGCCGCACCTGAAGGCTGCCTACGTACCCTGTAAAGGGATCAAACCAGACGTATTTCTGATTACAAACTTAGTGTAAATAAAGATAGTCAACCAAGGAGCGCTCCGAAGTGGCGTCGTCGTCGGTGATTATTGAAAGATACGCACAAAGGTGGTGCTAGTGGAGTTAACTATCGACGTCGCTGGTCTTCAATAGTAAAAACGTTTAAGGTTGTTTGCGTTCTAGCTTCTAGGTACCATGTCCCCGGCCATTATCATAAGTTCGTAGACTCCGGGTTTCACAACCTTGGAAACGCTATACGGGCCCTCCCATTTTGCACCGAGCTTTCCTGCGTTGACTTCAACTGTATTTTCAAACACTTGGCGCATGATGAGGTCGCCTTCTACGGACCTTCGTTGTTTGACCTTCCTGTTGTAATACTTGGACACCTACTATTGATGTTGTTGAACTCTCAATCGTGATGCGTCGCAAAGTTCTTCGAAGTCGTCGAGGTTGTCGCAGATCTTTTCAATATTGTGTTTTTCGTCAAGTGTAAATACCTACCGACGGATACTTTCTATGTTATCTCTGCTGGTACCATCGCTTCTAAACCGTGTGACAGCGAGAACAGTGTTTGTCCTGTTGACCGTGTCGGTGTTGTTCGGTGTGACCATAAGACGCCGTTAAGCTCAGCGAACCATCTCCCTTTTTTTTTTGTCGAGGTGTTTTTTGATGCCTTTGATTATTATCTTGTTTATGGCTTCATCTTGTCCATTTCCTTGTGGATTTCGCGGCGTGCTCTTGCTGAGACGGATTTTTTAGTGTGCACAGCCTCAGCTCGGTACTTTTAGTTCATAATTTGGATTTGACTTGGTAATTAAATGATCGTGTAAAAAGTAACGAGGGATTATTTTCTGTACTTAAGAAAGTAACGAGGGATTATTTTCAATACTTGAGAAAGTAACGAGGGTTTATTTTCAATGCTTGAGAAAGTAACGAGGGTTTATTTTCGATACTCGAGAAAGTAACAAGGAGAAAGTACAAGTTGAGAGTGATACTTTTCGAGACTTGATACAATTTCTAAGTTATAGGATAATCAGGTGGTACTGTTATTGTCCCCTCTCTTGCTGACGATTCACCTCAACTTTTATAGGAGAATGTCATACTAGATCTTTCTTCCATGCGCTACGCGCATATCCCTTTTTAGGTCGGTGCTTCCTTCAGCTTATGGGCTTGGCAATGGCCCATTAGTCTTGGATTGGCCCAAGGTAATATTGAACGATCTGGGCCCTCCGAAATACTTTCTGGCATGTCCTTTTGGATCAGCAAGTGGGCCGAGACCCCCAACATTCATAACAGTGGAAAATTCGAAGGATGGACTTCAACCGAGTACAATAAAAAATCTAAACATAAGAATTTTCGCAAAGCATCTTACGGATACGCTCCTTTGCCAACCCAATGAACCAAAAGAAATTCACATAGCAAGTTGTGATTTCTTTACAAAGGTCTTTCCCAATTCATGGTGGATAGCAATGGAGCTCCTCTTTTTCCGAAGAGAATCGGTCAAAAGGTTAACTTGGGGTGCGTTATTGCATAAACACTAGCTAACATGAGGAGAGATCTTCATGAGATCAACAAGAGGCATTGTCAACTTGGAGGCTTTTTAGAGTCTATATTCGTTAAAGCCGGTTTTCCGTTTGGTACACCGATTATAAAAGAACCAAGCTTCTTTGATGAACCCACCTACATTTGTTGCCCAACGTTGAAACAAGCATAATCAAGAAATGAATATTTGAATCGAACGGGGATCCAATGGTCAGATCAAGAAAGATATGTGTGCTACAATCTTGGTAATAATAAAGTTTGTTATAACTAAATCTATTAATTTAAATATAATTTAATACAAACAAAGAAATTAAATTATCAGATATTATATGTAATATGATTTCAATATTATTTATTTATAATTGATGTAATTTTTGTATCAAGTAAACAATATTGATATAAATATTTAACATCAATTATTTTAAGTGAAGTTAATATTAACATCATTTATATTAACCGATATAAATATATACATCAGTTAAAAAAATATATATATTTCATAGTTTATGATAAGTAATACAAATTTTTACTTTAATTATTAAAAGTGATACAAAGTTAACATCAATTACAGTAAATGATGTAAATATTATCATCATTTAACCCATACAAAGTTTTACTTTATTTTTTACAAGTGACACAAAGTTAGCATCAGTTACTGTAAGTAATGTATATATTATCATCATTTATAATAAGAAAAAGTTATTCAAGTAAGACAAATTTATGCCTAAATTACTAAAATAGTTTTGGGTTTGGAAAAAAAAAAGGTGCAATTACCTTTTGTAATAGGCATGGACACAAGTCGAGTATCCGAGATTTTTTTGCTACCTGGATCCAGATCTGGATTCGTTGGATCCGTGTTTTTATTACCCGGGTCCGGATCCGGACACTACAGATATCTAAGATTCAATATTCGCGAATATTTAGATCCAAGATATTTTATATTAAATAACTTTATATTAAAAGATGATACAATATTTTTTTAAAAAAATGATAAAAATAAATATATAGATTTCTAGTATTAAAATTATAAAAAAATTTAAAAGGTTTTACAAAATATCTAATATAGAAATTTTCTTATAATTTAAATTGACATATCACTAAAATTTTAGAATAAAAATATTTTTATGTTAAATTCCATCATTAAAACCTAAAAGTATTATATAGTTTATGATACAAAAATTTTAAATGAACTTATATATTAACACATTTAAAATTATTTAATAGAAGTAATGCATATTTAAAAAATAATACACTAAATTTTTTAAGTTGGGTTGGATCCAGATGTCTGGGAAAAAGTAAATTATTACCCGGATCCAGATCCGTACCCGCGAATCCGTAAAATTTAATACTCGGATTCGGATCCGTATATCCCGGATACCCAAAATTTTGGGACGGATAACAGATAGGATCTCGGATCCCAGATAATATTCTCATGGCTAGTGTGCACCTTTTTGAGGTTTAGAAAAAAAAAATTTATTTTTTTTAATTTCTTCTTTCTTTTTCCTCACGAGACTGTTCCTCTTCTTCTTCATTTTTCATTTCTTCTTATCTCCTATTATTTCTCGTTTGTTCTTCCTCTCGTCTCGTCTTCCTCTCACCATATCTTCTTTTGTCTCATTAGGAACCGTTCAAACTCAGATTTATTGATTGTCGAAGGTAAGTAAGTTTTTCTTCTCGCTCAATTATTTTCTAATCTTCTCTTTTTAATTTTCTCGCTAAATCATTATCTGGGTTCGAGTAACACTGTAAAGATAAATTTTGGTCTTCTTCTCTCAATTTCTCTCGATTTTGAGTGCATTAGGTTTCGAAATGATTTCGAAATAGGTTTATGTCTTTGGCGAATTTCTTGTTGTTTGTGGGTTTCGAGGTTTGTGGGTTATGTCGTAGTATGGTAGAGATTGTCCCGAATCTCAGTTTAATTTGGTATAGTTCAAGCAAGATTGGTTAGGGTTTGATTGACAGAGTTCGTCATGAGTTTTTGTTTGTGTAGTAGAGTTCGTTTTAAGCGTGGTAGAGTTAGTCTCGTAATTTTGGTTTGAATAGTAGAGTTTGGTAAGGGTTTGGGAGAGTTAGGTTATAGTTTGGTAAAGTTAAGTTCTAGTTTGAAAGAGTTCGTCACGAGTTTATGTTAGTGTAGTACAGTTTGTTTTAAGCGTGGTAGAGTTAGTCTCGTAATTTAGGTTTGAATGGTAGAGTTTGGTAAGGGTTTGGTAGAGTTAGGTTCTAGTTTAGAAGAGTTTGTCACAAGTTTTTGTTAGTATAGTAGAGTTTGTTTTTAAGTGTGGTAGAGTTAGTCTCGTAATTTAGGTTTGAATGGTAGAGTTTGGTAAGGGTTTGGTAGAGTCAGATTATAGTTTGGTAAAGTTAGGTTCTAGTTTGGAAGAGTTCGTCACGAGTTTTTGTTAGTTTAGTAGAGTTCGTTTCAAGTGTGGTAGAGTTAGTCTCGTAAGTTAGGTTTGGATGGTAGAGTTTGGTAAGGGTTTGATAGAGTTAGGTTATAGTTTAGTAAAGTTAGGTTCTAGTTTGGAAGAGTTTGTATTCATATACATGTTTGATATAGTTAGGTTTTGACTGTTTCTTGTTTCCACTTAACAGGTACAGCTGCAGCCAAAGACTACCTGCAGAGGCTTTTTGCAGATGGTCTTGTAGTAATGAAGATTCAGAGCATAAACCATCATTGTGAGAACCAACTCTTCTACGAAGTTACATTATCGTACTATCAACTCTACCAAGGGTAACAAACTACATTTTCAACGAGGAAAACAAACTCTACCATGGGTCATATTGAACTTTACCATACACTATATTATCGTACTTTCAACTCTACCATGGGTAACAAACTACAATTTCAACGAGGAAAATGAACTCTACCATGAGTTATCTATAACTTTACCATACACTACATTATCGTGCTATAAACTCTACCAAGGATAACAAACTACTTTTCCAACGAGGAAAATGAACTCTACCATGGATTAAAACGACGAAAATGAACTTTACCATGAGTCCTCTATAACTTTACTAGACAGTACATTATCGTACTATCAACTCTACCAAGGGTAACAAACTACATTTTTAACGAGGAAAATGAACTCTACCATGGGTCATATCTAACTTTACCATACACTACATTATCGTACTATCAACTCTATCAAGGGAAACTACATTTTGAATGAGAAAAACGAATTCTACCATGGGTCATCTATAACTTTACTATGCACTACATTATCGTACTATCAACTCTACCAAGGGTAATTCTAACTTTACCATACACTACATTATCGTACTATCAACTCTACCAAGGGTAACAAACTACAATTTCAACGAGGAAAAAAAACTCTACCATGGGAAATCTATAACTTTACCATACACTACATTATCATGCTATCAACTCTACCAAGGGTAACAAAATACATTTTCAACGAGGAAAACGAACTCTACCATGGATAATATATAACTTTACCATACACTACATTACATATGTAACTTTACCATACACTACATTATCGTACTATCAACTCTATCAAAGGTAACAAATTACATTTTCAAAAAACAAACTCTACCATTGGGTCATATCTAACTTTACTAGACAGTACATTATCGTATTATCAACTATACAAGGGGTAAAAAACTACATTTTCAACGAGGAAAATGAACTGTACCATGGGTCATATCTAACTTTACCATACACAACATTATCGTACTATCAACTCTACCAATGATAACAAACTACATTTTGAACGAGGAAAAAAAACTCTACTGTCGATCATCTTAACTTTACTATATAGTACATTATTGTACTATCAACTCTACCATGTGTAAGAAATTACATTTTGCACGAGGAAAACGAACATAGGCATCATTTCAATATGGAAACTGTCTAAAAATTTATGTTAGAATTCGATGGTTTTTGAGAGATATACGGTTTCATTTAACAAACTGTTAATATTGAGGGACCTTAGCTCAATAGTGAGGTTTAGCCTAGGCCTTCGATATAAACCGAATTGGATCAAATCGACCGAACCAAAAATTTCAGTTTTCGGTAAAATTTCAATTTTTTTTTTATAAAAACCAATAAGAATTTATTTATTTTTGAATTTGGTTATCAGTTTGGTCGATTTAGTTTTCATAGAACCGATTGGTAAAAAAAGTAACCGAAAATACAGTTTTAAACATGATTAAATTTTTTAAACCGAAAACACAAAAAAAGTCGAACCCCCTCCCCCCCCCCCCCCCC